>JAOTQJ010101030.1:0-11541 GCA_025642045.1 Solanum sejunctum
GGTCCGCCGGCGCTCGGGTCAAAGAATGGCTTTCCGGGCAAGAGCCTGACGAACCCTTGCCGGAAAAGTGCTTACTGCGCCGGAGGAGAAGGAGGAGCGTATGAGAGTTTAATCTATTTTTCTATTTATTACTATGTTCATCTATTTAGTAATACTAGGTAGGTTCTAATATTGGTCACCATCAGAAAATATTCAAAACGAAGAGAACTAATTAATACATGCATGCACACTTTTCAAGAATTATAAATTACTCGATTTTACTTTACTAGTTCTTTATGGTTCCCACAATCGTAATTGTGGATTTAGCTACTCATGCTTTGTGTAGACGCAAGAATTGTGAATTGAAAGAACATAATTAAACACTTGCACAATTGAATTACAAACAAGCAAATCCCAACTTCAAAGAGAATCACAAGATTAAAGTTGAAAGTAAGATACAAGTATTCTTAAAATCTCTCTAATGTAATCTCACTATTTTTCCTCTCTAACTACTGAGTTGTCTAAGTATTATGCGAAAACTTCTGAAAAATAACTTTAAAAAAATTTATTTATAATAAGTAAAATACAAGTCCTAAATAAAATAGGGTAACTAGTTGGCACGCTACATGAAAGGGGTTTACGGTCTGTATTGCATTTCACGGCTCGTAATCGGGGTCTAGTACAAAGTTGCTAGAAAATTTAGACTTCAAATCTAAGACACCTCTATAGGACTCGTAAAGTGGTTTATGACCCATAAAGGGGTTTCGTTTGATGAATCTTTAGAATGTCCCAGTCTCTGATCCTCAGGGCACGAACCATCTTCTACGACTCATAAAACATTCCACAACTCATCTGCATATTTGTAGAATCAACTTTAGAAATACCCTTACTGGAATTGTCCACGAAACCCACTTCATGACCCATAGAATGATCTACGACCCTTAAAGGGTCTCGTACTTCATCAAAAATCAACAACTTTTGTATTTGCTTTCCAAAATCAAGGCCAAGATTAAAATCTTGCAGATATAACACAAAAGCACATAAAACCAACTAAATTGCACTGAAAACACACAAAATTCTAAGTTTTAAGCATAAAAAATATTGTATTTTGACAGCACATCAACACCCTCAACATAAAATTGTTGCTTGTCCTCAAGCGACAACCTCAATCTATATAGATAATACAGTAGCCCATAGACCTCAATCCAATCATATACATTACATTAGTCTCAAACTCAGATACGCACACCATATTTTCAAAATATAATCATATAGTCATCTAGTAAATCAATACAGACTAGTGCATGTGACAACACAACTATGACAAGTGAGGTACTATCAATAATCCATGATCACTGAATAAGTGTAATGCTAATGATACAATACAAGTGCCATTATAGAAAGAAGTCCCATACTTGACACTCAATGATGTTTTCATTTAGAACCTTGTGACTATGCAAAATCACTCACTCTCACAAAAAATATTCATGCATCATGCCTAATATCATAGGCTTGCCCCTGTGCTCATGACTAAGACCTTCAACTACTTAGACTAGGATCACTTTAGGACTTTCTAGGTTTGTAATATAGACTCAGGGTGCATTGGTGTGAAATTTTAGAAATATAGTGACTAAAGGCCCTCTTTGACACTACATTTTCTAAACTTTTTCCCTACCAACTCTATTATTTTTACCTCATTCTCCCTTCTCCTAGTTCAAGCTTTTCTAGGTCTTTTCTTTTCATTTTTCAGCCTTTTGTCTTGCTTTTATACTTCATTTTTCTTTTTAGCTCATAATTAAGGCATCACTCATTTTTCTTTCACCTAGTACATATTTTTTTTCTTTTTTCTTTGTATCACAAACTTCCCCCTTAATTTTGTGTTTCACCCTTATACCAGCCACCCTTAACTTAGGCTTTTAGCCTGAGTTGAGGTGCACAATATCCATCTTCAGAACTAGGGCCACTTTTGGTAGCCACCCTCAACTTAGGCTTTTTGCCTTAGTCAAGGTGCAAAATGTTCAAAGAAAGACCAGGGCTAATTTCAGGATTTTACAACTAACAAGGCTAGGTCAATCAGGTGTTTGCAAGAATAGATACATGTTAGGCTCAAATAATAAGAACAAGGAGTATATTGCAATTTTGGTTGGTCATTTAGGCTAAGTGGACTTATTAAGAACAAAGGCCTAAGATCCTTTCCTAACCCAATTAATCTATAGTCTAACTTTAGAGTAACAGGAAAGTTTTGAATTAGAACATAACACATAAATCTAGCAAATTAAGCTACATTCACATGGAGCTGACTACATTATCAACAAAAGACTCTCAAATCATGCTTTTCATCTCAATTTATCCTAACTTATCAAAACAAACATTGTCACACACCTGACATGCATGGTATTAGTACTATATGCTACAAATACTACCTCAACATCCTAAACATGCTATATGCCACAACTATTAGGACTATATGCTATAAATACTACCTCAACATCCTAAACATGCCGGTTTAACAAAAAGTAAATACCTGTAGGATAAAAGAACACAAGCAAGAAAATCCCAGGATAAGAAATTGGGGTAGTTATGGACCCAAGCTACTCAGACTTCACTGAGGCCCATAACTACCCGTACCCTATCAAAAAAGATGTGCATTGTCCCCAATGTACACAATAAAAGCAAAGTTAAAATCATACATGGACACCTAAGTGCCAATGTATGGCTGAGTCTGGACACTCCCCTCCTATCGAGTAGTCTTCACAACAATAGTACTCTGTCTGGAAGGGTTAGCACCCCTCACCTGATCTACCTTATGAGCTCATTGCATCTCTACCTCTTATCTCAACTCCCTCAAGATAAGCTCGAGCTCCTCCTGCTCAATCAATCTCGTATGAAATAAGATCATCATCGGGGTGGGGCTACTTTCAGTGGGAAGGCTGAATGGGCTCGTCAGGAGTAAAAAGATCTACCAATGGTATCGAGCATAGTCTTTGGTAGTGCAACTGGTGCCGTTGGTGCTGCTGTCATGTCGGCCTGGAGTCACTAGATGCCGTTTGATGGGCTATCATGACCCAAGCCTAGGACCTAGATATGACGTGGCAAATGAGGAACTCGAGAGAACTCCAAACAATCCTCTTAACTTGTCATTACACATCATTGGTCGCGAAAGCATACAAAGACATAAAAGAGTAAGAATAGGGGCAAGGGACTAAGGGGAAAGCTTGCATAACATCATAAACAATAGACAAGAGTCAAGCTCATATCATAGATACATAACATGTCTAGCAAACACCTTTAATACATAGATAAGAGCGGCGACCATGACAAAGCAACCAAGCTCACCCTCATAGTCAAAACAGAATATAAAGAAAAATGTCTCAATACATAATACGAATAACATAGACTAAGTTCCCCGAAGTTGAGGACTCACTAACAAGCTTGAGCAGTACCAATCTAGCCACGTGAAGGAGGATAAGGATGATCAACTTGGGGACCGATTCCTACATGGTAATATCATGTAGGCAAGAGTATGCATTAGTACATTTGTATTTACTAAGTATGTAGGATGCAATGAAACAAGAGATAAGCATCATAATCAAAATGCATAACAAAGGTAATAGGAATAATATGATAATATGACATGTATGATCAATGCATAAGTAAAAATGCATAAGTAACTCATGCTTACATAGGATATCATATGTGTAGAAGAGACCAAGCTAGATTTCCAAAGTACAAACCCCTTGATAGGTTGGTGATGATGCCTCCCCATCACTTAGGTGGTGAGGTACAAACTCCTTGGTAGGTTGGTGATGATGCCGCCCCATTACCCCAGTGGAGAAGTACAAACCCTTCACTACGTTGATGAGTACAAACCCCCATCTAAGTTATCTGGGTTCTTAGTCCTCTCAGATTGAGCATGGTCTAATGCAATACTTTATATAAAATTTATCATATATAAGCTTATTTAATCATCATATACTCAATCATATCATATCTCATGCTTTGGACCTTTATTTTGCAGCATCTGAAGCAACCCACTTGAAACCACAAACTTTGTTTCATCCAGTAGTGGCGGTGACACAACAGCACCAGTAATATCTATAGCCATAGGATTCAGCTGATATTAATTTCACTGATAAGCTTTGGCATTGAGGTCCCATGGCTGTTGATCAATATCCTCAAGAGGAGGTGGGTTCTTATCATTCTCATTTTGATTTTGGTTCTGATTCAAGGTTGCATCAATCGTGTTTTTTGCGTTATCTTAGGCCATCCTTCTTAATTTTCTCTGGATCTTGGGTCAAACAGAGTAAAAGAAGTACCTCGACTTTAGGTGTTGTGCATACACTATACCTGCACGCCAAAACAAAACAAAAACAACAAAATGTAAAATGAGGGAAATGGGAATTAATTTCCAAACCAAAACTAAACAAGTGTAGTCATATTCCCCGGCAATGGCGCCAAAATCTTGATGTCACCCAAGCTACGCCTTCTTTTTGAAGACTAAAATGGTCATTGTCAAGATATTTAACCTAACCAAGGTTAGGATCGATCCCATAGGGAATATGGTAGACTTAGAAGAATTTAAAGTAATTCGGGGGGATTAACCTACTTATTTTCGGAGGGGTAGGGGTAGGTGAGGGGTTGTGAAAATGATGTAAAGTAATCCTATACTAAGATAAGTGTGAGATCGGTATGAAGAGTAACTAGGGTATTGTGTTCCCTATTATTTTCTTACTCGGTATTACCAGATAATCAAATTTTTTATAGCGTGCAGCATGTAGAAAGGTAAGTTAAGTTTACCAAACGCTTTGATCTAGGCAAGAGGTAAATTTCTCTATATTATTTTATCCATCACTACAGTATAACATTACTAACCCTTAACTATTATTCTAGTACAACCTCCCCTTGATCCAGTTTGGTTGAATAGACGAGAAATATCAATCGAATCCTGTTGTAAGAAACCACCTATGGGGGTAGGAGAGATACCAGAAATAAGCTTGGAAATTTGATACTGTTGATGTTTGCGAAGGGATTCACGAGTCATAAGATGGAGTATGCCCATAATGTGGGTTTGTATAACCTAGCAGATTTGATGAAATTTGGGATCTTTCTGAAGTTAAATCTATAACTTATCAGACGACCCATAAAGTACTCTACAAGTCGTATATGGTCTCATATAATGGAAATCAGTGAAAGGGGATCTCTAATGTTTGGAAAAGAGTCATTAGAAAAATCCCATCTAAGGCCTATAGAATGTTCTACAGCCGGTAAATGAGATTTTGTATACTTGTCTGACCAGGATTGAAATAGATTTAAATTTGACCTTTCCTTTTTTTTTTTTAAGTCCAAGCTACGTCGTGTTGACCCCATCTAAGTCCCCTATCAGAATATACAACCCTAATTCATCTCATTCCTCCTCATTCAAAAATACTTTAAGTCTCAAAACTCTCTCAAGCTCTTCAAGGCTTCCAAGAGAAGGGGGCAAGCTAGGGTTTCGAATTTTCTACCTCCAAATCAGGTTTCCTCCATCATAATCATCAAGGTATGTGGATTTGATTGTGGGAACCTTCTTTCCCATAAATCCAACCAATCTTCCTCTCAAACTACATAAGATTTATGAATTATTTTATGGGTATTCATGAACTCTTGCTTATGGTGATATTATTATGCATTTTATACCTGATTTCTATTTGAATTTTTCAAGTAATGATTTCATTATGCTAAAACATTGTTGAGGTTTGACATTATAATTGATTTTGTGATATTAACGTCATATACTCTATGATGCTATGAAAGGTTATGATAGAACTTGTAGATTTTAGTGGGTTTCATGATACCCAAAATAAGGGTTTTTACTACAATAATGGTGGGTTGATTAGAACAACTGTATATGAATTTATTTTACTCCTCTCTTTTCTTATACTCTTAAAATGCATGATTGTAAGTACATGTGCATATGCCCACCATGTTTGACTAAACCTACATGACAAGAGTTCTTATGTTGATGAAAGATTATTGCATGAATTTCTAGATAAGCATGTTATGATAAGTTATGGGCTCCTAAGCATGTATTAAACTCATGAAAAGTTCCTTTGATTTTTAGTAAAACATTGAGCCCTTATGCTATAGATTCTACCCTCTTGTGAGCAAATCATGTCGACATGAAAGGGGGTCAAGTATGACAACTATTTTATCCTTATGTACTATACTACCTAATGCTTATTAGAATAGGTAATGGATGTTACAATCTCTACCCTCATATATAATGCAATGCCTACTGGAAGGGGTCAAATCCATGCTCTCTAAGATTAATCTTCGGTCCGAGTATCACCAAGTGAAGGTGAGGGAGTGTGATATTCCCAAGACGGACTCCTGGACTAGATATGGGCATCATCAGTTTGTTATGATGTATTTTGGGTTGACCAATGCACCAACCATCTTCATGGACCTTATGAATAGGGTCTTCAAACCCTACCTTTATTACTTTGTTGTGGTCTTTATTGATGACATTTTTATCTATTCTCGTGGTTAGGGGCATCATGGGGATCATTTGAGGGTTGTGTGGTAAAGATTGAGGGAGGAGAAATTGTATGTTAAATATCAAAAGTTTGATTCCAAGGATTATTAACAACCTAGTTCTCTGATACAAAGTTAGTCACGACCCAGGCCTAGGGCCTAGACGTGACACTGTGAATGGGAATTCCAAAGGGACCCCAAAAAAGCCTCTTAGCATAATATAGGCACATCCTTGGTGGCGAAAGCAAACTCAACAACAACAAAAGATAATAAAGAGGGGAAAAGAGACAAAGGAAAGTCTTTGATAGAATAAACCATAGAAGAGTCAAAGCTCAAAATATAATTATATCATTTGTTCTAACATCATCTCTAAATATAGATTTGAGAAGGGGCCAAGACACTTTTCGGGCTCACCCTCATAGTTCATTATAAAGATAAAACAAGTGACAAAAGTAAGATAGCTAATATCCCCAAACTTGAGGACTCACCAAAGCTCTTCTTTCAAATTCCAAGGCTAGCCATGTGGAGGATGATCAAGAGGTGCTCTGGTTCCTACCTGATACCATCGTGTAAGCATAGAGTATGTGTTAGTATGTTTGAATGTACTAAGTATATAGGATGCAATGCAATAAGAGATAGGCAACATAATCAAAATGCATAATCATAAGCAAGGGATAGGTATAATAATAAAATGACATGCATGAACAATGCTTGAAGTAAAACATACTTGTATTGAAAATATTACATGTGTAGGAAGATACCATCATCATAGACAAAGCATACTATTAGTTGAAATCCAAGGCATACCACCCCTTTGGAAGGTGATTGAGATATCTACTCCTTAATTGGTGTGTGGGCATTCCACTCCTAATCAAAGTGGTCAAGGTATATACCTCTCAACATGGTAGATGGACATACCACCCCCATCAAAATGGTCAAAGTATATACTCATCAACATGGTAGATGGGCATACCACCCCCCACTAAAGTGGTTAAGGTATATACCCCTTAACATAGTAGATGGGCATACCCCCCCTCCCCTATCATAGTTGTTGAGGCATATCACCCCCTCAACAAGGTGTTGTCAACTTGCAACACTATAGATATTTTTTATGAATTCAATACATACATATAATCCCTTCATTATCATAAAGTCACTTAACTTATAAGTCATGCAATAGACCATCATTAGCTCAAGAATCCTTAATAAGACATTTTATTAAACATGGTGGGTGTGTAATGCTAGTTTAAAATTATGTAATTCAAGAGTGAAACATATGAATAACTTAAGGTAAATCAACCCACCAACACATAGTAAAACCCAAATGCAAGGTACTTTGGAATCCACAATCAAATCTCACAATAGATCATAGTTTCATAACTTAAAACATATATAGTCTCAACAGGCAAACCCCCTTTCGGTACAAGCTTAAAATAGATAAACATGCATATTCAATCAGCATTTCATAAAACCCTTACATAGTTTGTAATCAAAACCCATAACAAAAGATACCCCATAGAAGATACAACATGAAAACATGAAATCTTTCATAAAAGGAAAGTTGGGCACTATGGGTGAAAGGACCCAATGGTTGAAACCCACATACCTTAAACTTGGGAATTTTCTTGATGAGGATTTGAATCAGAACTTCAAGTTTGAATGAAGTTCTTGAGATCCGGAATTGAGCTAGGGACATTCGAATTTGGATGAATTTTTTGGCTAAGTGTCAGAGAGGGTTTTGAGAATGTCTTGAGTGATATAGAGTTGAAAAATGGATAAGTGTAGGTGTTTTTACTCATGGGTGGGCATTGGGCCAAGGCCCTAATGCCTCAGGCCGAGATGGAAAAAAAAAGGAAAAACTAACATTGCTTTGTGACAAGTCCACATCATGGAGCCATCATACAGACCAAAATACACTGATCTGTGCCCAACCCACGTTGTGGTCTATTTGCCGATCACCACCAAATAAGTAAATTTTTGGAAAATGATTTTTTGCTACAGTTGCTCTAAAATTGGGCTTATATCCTTTTCCCACTCAATTTTCCTCTAATCATGAATATGAAGTCAGATTTTTGATATCACGTATAGATTTTGAGATATATAAAAATTATGATTATAGACATTTCCGAGGCACATTTTCGGGCATTTCACTTAGGCCATTGTTCTTAAAAGCCCACTTAGCCTAAATGACCAATCAAAATTGCAATACATCCCTAATCCTAATGTTTGAGCCTAACATGTGTCTATTCTTTGCACCCACCTGATTAACCCTTCCTTGTTAGTTGTAAAATCTTGAAATTGGGCCTGGTCCTTCCTTGAAAATTATGCATCTTGACTGAGGCAAAAGACCTATGTTGAGGGTGACTACCAAAAGTGGACTTGATTTTGAGGATGGATATTGTGTACCTCAACTCAGGGCAAAAGCTTAAGTTGAGGGTGGCTGGTGTAAGCGTGAAACACAAATATAAGCAGGAATTTAGTGATACAAAGAAAAGGGGAAAATCATATAATGGGTGCAAGAAAAATAAGTGATGCCTTTGTTGTGAGTTGAAAAGAAAAATTAAGTGTGAAAGCAACGCAAAAAGATGAAAAATAAAAATAAAGCACCTAGGAAAGCTTGAAATAGAAGAAAGGGAGAATGAGATAAAAATAACATAGTTGGTAGGGCAAACATTTAGAGAAACATAGTATCAAAGAGGTCCTTATGTCACTATGTTCCCAAAATACCATACCAAAGCCCTCTGAGCCTAGGTTATAAGCCTAGAAAGTCCTAAAGTGATGCTTCTCCAAGTAGTTGAAAGTCTTAGTGATTTATATAGGGGCAAGCTTATGGTGTTAGGCATGATGCATGAATACCTTTTGTGATAGTAAGTGATTTTGCATAGTCCCAAGGATAAACTTGAAAACATCATTGAGTGTCAGGTATGGGATTTCTTTCTGTGAGGGCACTTGCATTGTATTGTTAGTATTCAAATTATTTAGTGATTATGGATTGGTTATAGTACCTCACTTGTCATAGTTGTGTTGTCACATGTACTAGCCTATGTTGGTTGGCTAGATGGCTAGCTCATCCTATTTGAAAGAGTGGTGTAGGTATCTGAGTTTGAGAGTGATGTGATGTATGCCATTGGATTGAGGTCAAGCAATAATTTTAAGTTAAGGGTATTGATGTGCTATCAAAATACAACACTTTTGATGCTTATAAACATAGAACTTGTGTTCTCAATGTGATGTTAGTTGGTTTTATGTGTTTTGTATTATGTTTGCAGGATTCTAGGATTGGCCATGATTTTGGGAAGAAATACAAAAATTTTTGATTTTTGATGCAGTACAAAACCCTTTTACGGGTCGTTGTTCATTATATGGGTCATGAAGTGGCTTCATGAATAATTCCAGTAAGGGGCAAATTTTCTGAAGTTGATTCTATGAATATGCAGACGGGTCGTGGAGTGATTTATGAGTTGTAGAATATGGTTCATGTCCTGAGGATCGGAGATGAGGACTTTCTGAAGATTCATCAGAAGAAACCCTCTATGAGTCATAAACCACTTTACAGATCGTAGAGGGGGTGTCGTAGACTTGAAATCTAATTTTCCAATAGCACTGTACGAGACCCTGATTACGGGCCGTGGAATGCAATATTACCCATAAACCTGTTGGTGAGGCATACCGACCCAATTATCCTATTATGTTTAGGAGTTGTATTTTGAATATAATAAATAAGTTTTCTAGGTTAATTTTCATAAGTTTTCAATAGTACATAGAAAACTTATTAATTAGAGAGAGAAAATAGTGATATGACATTGGAGAGTTTTGAGAATACTTGAACTTTGATTTAATCTTTAATCTTGTGATTCTCTTTAAAATTGGATTTGCTTATTCTTAATTCCATTGTGTAAGTGCTGTATAATGTTATTCCACGTTATAAGTCTGGTATCTACACAGAGCATGCGTAGCTAAATCCACAACTAGGGTTCTGGGAACCACGAAGAACTAATAAGGTAAAATTTGATAATTTCTAATTCTTTGAAACTGTGCATGCATGCATTAATTAACTATCTTCACTTTGCATGTTTTCTAATGGTGGACAATATTATAACCCATTTGTGTTACTAACTAGACAAAGGTAATAATTAATAGAAAAAAAGATTAATTAGTAGGATTTGATTTATCTATTCTCATATAGTCAACCAAACTGGGCCAAGGGGAGGTTGTACTGGGACTAATAGGTATGGGTTAGTAATACACACTATGGATATGGGCCAAGTCACATTGTGAAATTCACCTCTCGCCTGGACCAAATGGTTTGGTGAACTTAACTTACCGTTCTGCATGCTACACACTATAAAAGAATTAGGTAGGTTATCCGGTGATACTAAGTTGGGGAATCATGGGGAACACAATACCTTAGTTTCTCTCCATATTGATTTACTCTTTTGTTAGTTAGGTTTATTTTTCCATTGATTATTGCAAACCCCACCTTTGGTAAAGTAAGTCGATTAATCACTCAAATTATAATAATTGAATTATCTTGAGTCTATGTATTCCCTTGGGTTCGAACCTAACCTTGATTAGGTTATATTTCTTGACAACAATTGCTTTATCCTTAAAAAGGAGGTGTAACTTGGCGATATCAAGATTTTGGTGTCATTGCTGGGGAATATGGCTAGACTAGGTTAATTCATACTGATTTAGGCATAATCCTTATTTCCCACATTTTATGTTTTTTTTGTTATTTTTATTTTCTTTGCATGGCGTAAGTGTAGTGTATGCCTAATATGCGAAGTCGAGGCGGACTTTGCCTCAGTTTGAAATTGTAGTGTATGCCTAATATACGAAGTCGACGCAGACCTTGCCTCAGTTTGACCCAAAGATTCATAGAATGTTTAGGAGAATGGACCAAGATAATGCCAACAACATGGCCAATCAGCTCTAAATAGGAACAAGAATGAGAATGTTTTTAACATACCAATTTTTTTAAGCTAAGATCGAGTCATCCTTCATATGATATAGGATTTTAATTGAGGATTCTTAATTGAGCATAGATGT
>JAOTQJ010101041.1:0-11540 GCA_025642045.1 Solanum sejunctum
ATTCTTAAATCCCTATAATTAAGGATTCTAACAAATCCTATAATTCTTAAATCCCTATAATTAAGGATTCTAACACTATCCTCCCGCATACGTGGCTAATATAGATAGCCTCAATTAGTGCCCTTGTGCGTCGCTGCATTGGGTGTTTATCCCACAATATGTTGTGGCTCTCCCTCATGATTTGCTACCTGATGGATTCAAATTTGGGCACATAGATTCGCACAACGGTGAGCAATAGTCCGTCCTCTACCCAGAAGCACCACGTCTTACCTTCCGTAACTAGCTCCATAAGTTGCTTTGCTTTTGGATAGTGCTGCAAGACCTCCCTAATGGCATCTTGTATGTCGTAAAGGGCTGTAGTAACAACAGCAAGCTCGGACTTTCTGCTTAGTGCATCGACCACAACATTCCCTTTGCTCAATTTGTAATCCAACTCATAGTCCAAATTCTACCAAGAAGTCTTGCTACCTAGCTTGCTATGGGGTGAGCTTCTTTTGTGACTGGAAGTAACTAGTGCCGATGTTATCGATCTTGACCAAGAACTTGGAGCCAAATAGATAATGCCTCCATGTGCATAGGCAATGTACAATAGCTGTCATTTCCTTCTACTAAATCGTGTATCGTCATTCCGCCTTGTTTAGCTTGCGGCTCTCAATGTGATGGAGTGTCTATCCTGCATCAGTACTCCCCCAATAGAAAATTTTGAGGCATCTATGTGAACCTCAAATGTCTTGGTAAAATTTGGCAACGCTAGGACCGGCTTCTTTGTTACGGTAACTTTGAGATTTTCTAATGCCTTCTAGAACTTTTCGCTCCAAACCCACAACTTGTTCTTCTTCAATAGCTGAGTCAGTGGAGCAATTTTAGCTTAGTAACCACATATGAACCTGCGATAGTAGTTAACGAGCCCAAGAAAGGATCTAAGCTCCCTCACCTTTGTGGGTGTCTCCCGCTCCTTACAGCCCACATTTTGGCCTCGTCCACTCTTAGCTAGCCATGCTAATGACATGCCCCCAAGATGTGTACTTCATGTCTGGTGAACTCACACCTCTCCCTCTTGAGGTAAAGTTCATTCTATTGTAAGTCTTGGAACCCCTTCTTCAAATGCTCTATATGTTCTTCCAAGATGTTGTAGATGACTACGTCGTCCAGATACAACACTACAAATCGATCCAAGTTAGAATGGAAGATTTTATTCATTAAGGTGCAAAAAATGGCAAGTGCATTGGAAGGGCATCACCAACCATTCATATGCTTCGTAATACTTGGCTTGTCCAAGTCGATAAAATAGGTCGGCAATGAGCAGGATGCGGTACTTATTTTTTACTGTCACTTTGTTAAGCGCCCGGTAGTCTATGCATAAGCGCAACGAGCTATTTTTCTCCTTTGGAAATAAGACTGATGCTCCATATGGTGCTTTGGATGGATGAATATGACCGGCCTCGAGGAGCTCCTTCAATTGCTTCCTTAGTTCCTCTAACTCGGGCGGAGCCATGTGATATGGTGGGTATGCGGGCAGCCTGGCTCCAGCTCAATCCTATGGTCTACCTCCCGTCTTGGAGGTAAGTACCTTGGCAACTCTTCTGACATCACTTGTTTTCTACCAGCACCTTTTCTATGCAAGGTGGCAACGTATCCTTAGCACCATTGTCTTCATCTAAGCTCGTAATGGTGGCTATAAATGTCGGTTCCCCCTTCTTTAGGCCCTTCACAAGTTGCATGGCGGATAGGTGGGCTAGCCCTTCCCTCTTTGGCACCTTAACTAGAGGTACCATGCAGAACACTTCTCGCTCTATAACCAATAGTTGTTGGAGGTAGGGGTCGATCATTGCATGGCACTCATGGATGAACCCCTACCCAAGAATTATGTCAAAGATATCCAAGGGGGCAACGGTGAAGTTGGTCTTACCTTTGCCTCCTATCCAGCGTGATATCAACTTCGCGAGCAACTCCACACACAGGAGTTAGTGGGGCATTACTGTATTAAGGTGGTTGTTGCTCGGGCTATAGGTCAACCCCAACTTATTTACTGTCGATTTGGTCATGATGTTAGCTTCTACCCCAAACTCTACCATGCCAAAAGTTGGTTTGCCGTTAATGGTATGTCCACGTACTGCGTCGAATAATCTTTCTGCTTCTCTGGCTGCTTGGCAATAGCACAGCATAGTTCGATCATGCCCACTTATGTTGTGCCCAATCCCTGCCCTTGCTCTAGTGCTTCCCTGTCTTTCCATTCTAACATATCACATCAAGGTTCTTCATTTTCGGGCATCTAGCATAGCCATGCGGACCCCCCCTCGCCCCCCATGTAGCAACCACTTCCTCTTGTCGATTCTCCTTCTTTTCAACATAGCGCTGACACCCAAACATCTTGCTATCAACCTTGTCATGACTCTTAGGTGGGTGTTGCTCTTTGCTTCTGCCACGATCTCCCCCACCTTTAGCATGACTACCCTTTGCCCTTGCTCTTATCATGCTTAGAGTCTGTCAGGGCTTCACCTTGTGTGATGGCCTCATCAATGGAGCTTACCTATCGGCGTTCCAACTGTGTCTTGGACTAATTTTACTGCCCCCATCCATGAAGTGGAACAATATGTCTTCGTTTGTAAAGTTGGAAATCAGAAACGTGAAAGTTGTGAACTCCTTCACGTACATCCTTATGCTTTAGCTCCCAAAACTTGCATTTCACCTTATATATGACATTACTGGGGAAGAAGACGTTCTTGAACTCATTCTGGAATTGCTCCCATGTATCGATACTGCAAAGCCCCTTCTACATCTTTGACTCCTTTTGCATCCACCATAGCATGGCCATCTCCATAAGATACAGTACAACCATATTGATCTTGGTCTCGTCACTCTTCACATTGTTACACTTGAAGTAGCTCTCCAAGTGCCAAAGGAAGTCTTCTACCTTCTACGCATCGCGGGTACCCTTGAACACGGGTGGCTTGGGAGCCTTAATCCTGGCCTCCACCAGGCATAGCACATCTTCCCTCCTCCATGTCTTCCTTTAGCACCTTCATCTTGGCCCTCATGGTTTCGATCGTGCTTAATGCATCCATGAGCAGATACTCTAAGGAAGTGATAGCCTTTTTAATTTCATATTTTGCAGCCTTCCGCCCTTCCAACACCTTTCGGATGTTGTCATTCTCTTCAAGGGTGAAGTCTTGAACTAGCCTAAAATCTCCACTTCTTGCCTGGCGGCATCCACCCTTGCAGTCTACTCCTTTCCGGGCGTGACGTCCACAAGCTCCTCGCCTCATTCTTCGTTACTCATCTCAGTGGCTGAGAGTGAGTGAGATGTTAGGGCCACACTTGGTGCAACTTTGAACGACACTTCCTTATTCCTCTTGGAGTTTCTTCTTTCCCCTTCATTGCTTCTTTCCAGCATCCGGTCTAACGTTGGCGTTAGTGACGATGATGTCTCTCTCAATTACCATTTCCCCTAGTAGCAACCTCACTCTGATTCCACTTTGTCACGGACTTAAGAATTCGACTAAGACCTTTGTGCGTTACTTGACAACTTACGATTCTTTCACGATGTTGCAACGTTAGGCCGGATGCTAAGTCGTAATAGTTGTCAAGTGGCACACGAAAGTCTTAGTCATATTCTAAGTCCATGACAAAGCGGTATCAGAGCGAGGTTGCTACAAGGGGAAATGGAAAGTTAGGGAGACATCATTGCCACTAACACCACCAACATTAGGCCGGATGCTGGAAAGAAGCAACGAAGGGGAAAGAAGAAACTCCAAGAGCAATGAGGAAGTGTCGTTCGAACTTGCACCAAGTGAGGCCCTAACATCTCACTCACTTTCGGCCACTGAGATGAGTGACGAAGAACAAGGCAAGGAGCACGTGGACGTCACGCCCGGAATGGAGTGGATTGCAATGGTGGATGCCGCCAGGCAAGCCATGGAGATCTTAGGCAAGCTCTTGAGCCAGCTCGATGGCTAGTCAAAGACCTTGGAAGACTTCACCCTTGAAGAGAATGACAACATCTGGAAGGAGTTGGAAGGGCAGAAGGCTGCAGAGTGTGAAAAGAAAGAGGCCATCACTTCCTTAGAGTGTTAGCTTATGGAAGCGTTAAGCACAATCGAGACCATGAGGGTCGAGATGAAGGCGCTTAAGGAAGGGATAGAGTGAAGATGTGTTGCACCTGGTTGAGACAAGGAGGCTAGGATTGAGGCTCCCAAGCCACATTCAAGTGCACCCACAATGCGCAGGAGGTAGAAAACTTTCTTTGGCACTTGGAGAACTACTTCAAGCGTAATGATGTTTAGAGTGACAAGGCGAGACCAACATCAACACGACTATACTGTACCTTACAGAGATGGCCATGCTATGATAGAAGCAAAAGGAGTCAGAGAGAGAGAAAGGGCTTTACAGTATCGATACATGGGAGCAACTTTAAGGCGAGTTCAAGAAAGTCTTCTTCCCCCAACGTCGTCATATATGAGGCGAAGCGCAAATTTCGAGAACTGGAGCAAACAGGAAGCATAAGGACGTACATGAAGGAGTTCACTACTCTCACGCTTTAGATTCCCAACCTAACAGACGAAGACTATTGTTCCACTTCATGGATGGGCTGTAAAATTGGCCAAGACGGAGTTGGAACGCTGACAGGTGGGCTCCATTGATGAGGCCATCACACAAGCCGAAGTCCTGACAGACTTTAAGCATGACAAAAGCAAGGACAAAGAGACAAAGGGTCATGCTAAAGGTGGGGGAGATCATGGCAGAAGCAATGAGCGACACCCACCTAACCCTCTATTTGGATGGTGGTTTGCCATAGTTTCATAAAGTATGGTACTATATGGTATGGTATGGTATTGTACAGTATAATACTATACCATGTTTGGATAATTTTGTTGTTTATTTTGACTAGATAGTATTGTATCATAAATGAATTTTTAAAATGTCCTTAATTATTATAAATATTAAATTTATCAATATTTTTTTAATAATTTCTTTTAATGAATACATAGAATCAAGTAGGAAAACATACAAGCTAATAGTTCATACAAACAGTACAAGAAATAAAAAAGTAAGAAATTTTAAAAACGAACTAAAAACGAACCTCAAAAAATAGATTGAAACATGATAGAAAAGATGGAGGCGAAAGAGAAAATTCAAAAGTTGATGCGGAGGAAAATAAGTAATACAAAAATAGCACATATATTAAGGTAAATTTTATTAAAGAATAATGGATAAATTGGAATTATTTAAATTTAAATAAGGGTATAATTGAAAAAAAATAAGAGAACCATGGAATACCATCAAATTCGTGGTTTCAAAAAGTGAGAATTTTCATTGTTACAAAACCATGAAACCATACCATACGATACCATATAATTAATGAAACAATCAAATAAATGTGGTTCTTAATAACTATACCATACCATACCATAACAACCACCATCCAAATAAGCTATATAAGTCATGACAAGGCCGATAACAAGAAGTTTAGAGTCAAGGGCTATGCCAAAAAGAAGTCGACGAAGGCAAGTGGCCATTACATATGGGGGATCCACACGGCTATGCTGGATGCCTAGAGATGAACCTTTATGCGATATTGCGAGGATGGAAAGACAAGGAAGAACAAGACCAAGGGCAGAGATCAAGCACAACCCAAGTAGACATGATCGGACTATGTGGTGCTATTGCCAAGCAGCCAGAGAAGCAGGAAGATTATTCGACGTAGTACGTGGACATAGCCATTAATGGCAAACCAACTCGTTCCATGGTGGACCCTAAGACAGAAGCTAACATCATGACAAAATAGACAGCAACTAAGTTAGGGTAGACCTATAGCCCAAGCAACACCCACCCTAAGACGGTCAATGCCTTACCAACTCTTGTGTACGGAGTTGCTCACAGAGTAGATATTACGATGGCAGGTGGCGAGGTAAGACTAACTTCACTGTTGCCACCTTGGATATCTTTGACATAATTCTTACGCAGAAGTTCTTCCAAGAGTGTTAAACGATGATTAATCTCTACCTCCAACAACTATTGGTTATGGAGAGAGAAGGGTCCTGCATGGTACCTCTAGTCTAGGTGCCAAAGACGGAAGGACTAGACCACTTATCGGTCATGCAGCTTGTGAAGGGACTTAAGAAGGGAAAACCGACATTTATAGCCACCATTGCGAGTTTGGATGAAGACAATGGTGCTAAGGATGCGTTGCCACCATGCATAGAAAAGTGCCGGAAGAAATAGAGATATGATGCCAGAAAAGTTGCCCAGGAACTTACTTACCTCCAAGACGGGAGGTAGACAACAGGATTGAGCTGGAGCTAAGTACCAGGCCGCCCGCATACCTACCATATCCCATGGCTTGCCCGAGTAAGAGGAGCTAAGGAAGCAGTTGAAGTAACTCCTAGAAACCAGTCATATTAGTCCATCCAAAGCACCATATGGAGCCCAATCTTATTTCCAAAGAAGAAGGATGGCTCGTTGTGCCTATGTGTAGACTGCTGAGCGCTTAACAAAATGACAGTAAAGAACAAGTACCCTATCCCACTCATTGTCGGCCCGTTTGATAGACTTCGACGAGCTAAGTATTTCACCAAGCTGGATCTCCAAAAAGGCTACCACTAATGCACATAGCAGAAGGGGATGAGCCAAAGACGATGTGAATGACAAGATACAGAGCATATGAGTGGTTGGTGATGCCCTTCAGCTTAACCAACGCACCTGTCACTTATTGCACCCTAATGTATAAAACCTCTCATCCCTACTTGGATCAATTTGTGATGGTGTACCTGGACGACATATTCATCTACAGTAACACATTGGAGAAGCACATAAAGCATTTGAAGAAGATGTTCCCAGTCCTACGAGAGAATTAACTTTGCATCAAGCGAGAGAAGTGAGTTCGCCCGATAGGAAGTACACTTCTTGGGGCACGTCATTAGCCAGGGCCAACTAAGACTGGATGAGGCCAAAGTGTAGGCTATTGAGGAGCAGAAGAACACACAAAGTTGATAGAGCTTAGATCCTTTCTTGGGCTCGCTAACTACTATCACAGGTTCATATGTGGCTACTCAGCCAAAATCGCTCCATTGACTAAGCTATTGAAAGTCGTGGGTTTGGAGCGAATAGTGCAAGAAGGCATTTGAAGATCTCAAAGCTTCCATAACAAAGGAGTCGATCCTAGCGCTACCAGATTTTATCAAGACATTTGAGGTGCACACAGATGCCTCAGATTTTGCCATTGAGGGAGTAATGATGCATGATAGACACCCCATCGCATTTGAGAGTCGCAAATTGAATGAGATGAAACGACAGTACACGATTCAGGAGAAGGAAATGACGATTATCGTACATTCCCTATGCATGTGGAGGAATTATCTACTTGGCTCCAAGTTCTTAGTCAAGACCGATAACGTGGCCACTAGCTACTTACCGTCATAAAAGAAGCTTAGCCCAAAGCAAGCTAGGTGGCAAGACTTCTTGCCAGAGTTTGACTATGAGAGGGAGTACAAATCGAGCAAAGGTAATGTTGTGGCCAATGTACTAAGCAGGAAGTCCGAGCTTGCCGTTATCACTACAGCCCATTGCAACATAAAAGACGCCATTTTTTTTTCAAAAAAGACTTAAGAAAGAATCATGGTAACCATTCGAGCTGACGAAATTAGTAGGAAGGACTTGCAACACGATCAGAAGCAAAGCAACTTATGGAGCTAGTTATGCAAGGCAAGACGAGATGCTTCACGGCATAGGACGGACTACTGCTCATCGTGGGGCGAAGCATCTATATAACCAAATTTGAATCTATCAGGCAACGAATCATAAAAAAGAGCCCACGACACATTGTGGGCCAAACAGCCAAGGCAGCAACGCACGAGTGCACTAATTGAGGCTATCTATTATTGGCCACATATATAGGAAGGTATTGAGTGTCATGTGCAAACTTATCTTGTGTGCCAACGAGACAAAGTGGAGCAACGACAATCAGGAGGACTCTTGGAGCCATTACCGATAGCGGAGCGTTCATAGGAGAGCGTGACTTTGGACTTCATAACTTGTTTGCCAAAGTCTGATGGGTATGGGACAATTATAGTCGTGGCGGACAGATTCTCTAAGTATGCTAATTTCATGCCTGCTACAGCAGGATGCATCGCTAGGAGGCTTTCAAGCTATTTTCAAGAACGTGACGAAGTATTGGGGGTTGCCAAGACATCAGCGACAAAGTCCCACGCTTCTCAATGAACTTTTGGAGAGAGTTGTTCGAGATTCTTGGTAAGGAGTTACACTTCTCCACTAGTTTCCACCCGCAGACGGACAACCAGACAGAAAGAGTCAATGCCTTGTTGGAGTGCTATCATTGGAAGTTTGTGAGCTCTCACCAAAATGATTGGGCGAAGTTGTAAGATGTAGCCCAATTCTCGTATAACTTGCAGCGGAGTGAGGCCGCTGGAAGGCCACCATTTGAGTTTGCCACAGGCCAACATGCAAACTTCGCATTCACTACAGGTCGACTTTGAGGGAAAGAGTCTTATCACATGGTCGAAGGCTTTTGAGGAGCAGCTTGACGCTACCAAGTCCTACTTGGACAAGGTAGCAAAGAAGATGAAGAAATTTGCCGACCATAAGCGTCGTCCCACAGATTACAGGATTGGAGACTTGGTCTTTGTCAAGTTCAATCCAAGGCAATTCAAGGCATTGTGAGGCGTGCATCAGAACTTAGTACAGAAGTATGAGTGCCCATTTAGGATCGTTGCCAAGGTGGGCAAGATCTCTTATAAGTTGGAGCTACCAGTGAATCTCAAGGTCATCCTGTCTTTCATGCCAACGTTCTCAAGTCATACCATGAAGACAAGGATGATCTCAGCCGAGAACAATCAAGTCGGACGCCTATCATAATCACCGCCTCTTATGACCGACACCTTGAGGCCATTATCAACTACAAAGCCAAGCAGAAATAGGGATAATCTGCCACTGCTATGTTCCTCGTTCATGTGTAAGGACAATCTCCGGAGGAGGCCACATAGGAACAGTACGAGGATTTATGGTAGTTTAAAGACAAGGTCCAAGAATTCTTGCAGCAGCAGTGTGTTACGATCATCGCCACAACAAGTGAGGGAGAATGTTATGACCCGCCTCTTGAACAACATAAAAGGGGAAAAAATACGTTTTTGGAAGACTCTGGAACATTGTAGATGTCACTTGAAAGTCCTTAGAAATCTCTAGACTTGTAAAGTCTTCTAGAGTAGGCATTAAAAAGTAAATATAGAGGGATTTGTAAAGTAAATATTATTTACACTTTGAACCGGAATGAATAATATAAATAGAGGATGTCATTCACTTGTCAAACCATCTAGAAAGTTGTAAGCAATGTTCCAAGTTATAAGACAAGTCTTCTCTACAAAGCTCTCTTGTCTTCTTCAATCTAGCGTTTCCTTAGCGATCTAATTGAATAGGCTTACTTGAGCTTGCAAATCGTGAAAGAATGTGAGAAAGTTGCCAAATGCTGCATGGAAGTCTTAGTTGAATTCTAAATCCATGACACCAAGGTCAAATCCAACTCTGGATCCCTTTATTGAGGTTAACATGTATGTCTCTCCTATTCATTTCAATGGGCTCTCAGTTTTAGGTGTGCCATGTTACATTAGTAACTAGAAGCTTCAGTGGATGGATGCTCTTACTAGTTTTGGTCTTATATATGTAACTGGGGTTTGTCGTCATCCCACGCAATATTTCCATCTAAATGGCCAACTAACCTCAACTCTAGGCAAGTAGATATACATTGCATCAATTCTAGTTGGGAAAAATCTTATACTATCAAGAAAATTTCTTATTCTTTTTTAAGGTTTTGCGAGATATGCTATTGTCCAGTGTTATAAAAAGAGCTCACTTCAGCACTTCAAAGCACAGCGAGGGTCCAGCGCTTATTCTTTTTGAAGCGAAAAGCAGTGGAAAAAGCGTATGCTTCAGAAGTAGAAGCGTGAACCATGCTTTCTATTGAAGCAACAAAAGTGTCACTTAAGACCTGTTTAGGGTTTTTTTAAAATTTTTCAAAAATAGTTAAGAGTTTAAATTACCCAAATATTTTTGCTTTGCTACTTTCGTAACTGTGAGTCTACGACTGCTGCAAGCCTGCGACTCCAGTCTCTCTTCTTCGGCGACTTTAGTCTAGTCTCCAAGTAAGTTCTACTTCTCCTCTTCTTCTTCTTCTTCTTCTCCTCCTTCTCTTCTCTTCTTCTCTTCTTCTCAGTCCCTTTTCAGTTTCTTCTTCTACAATTCTGCTAGGGTTTTCATTGATCAGTTCTTTTCAGTTGCTCTGTGCTTTTGTAACAGAATAGAATTTTGCTCACTTTGTCTTTTGGTTATGTACTTGTGTTATTTGCCATATGCAATTTGATTATCTATTTACTTTTTAATATAAGTTGAAACTTGAAAGATTTGCTTAATATGTTACCTTTATTGAGTTCTTGATGGTTTATCTATGTATATTTAATTTTTAGCGCTTTATTTGAAAAAAATGTGCGCTTCGCTTCAAGCTTCTCACTTCTGTGAAGCGAACACTCATTGCTTTTTTCCACTTCTCACTTCTTAAAACGCTGGTGTTGTCATAGTTTGATGAACCAGTATGTTCTTTACTTCCAATAAGACTAGTACATTTGCAATGGATCTTCAGGTCCAGCTTGAGACCATCATCATCCAACAAGTGTTGGTGGGAGAATGGAAGAACACTTGTCAAGGGAGAGATCATCAGACCTTTTAAGTAAACCTAGTATTATGTGCATTTTTAAGTTGTTTCACAAAACAAATATCATTTATGCAAGAGGCCAAACATATTAATGGCCTTGCTTTGCACAATTGTCAAGAGTAGAGTTAATTTGAAGATTCCTTCATACTAATAAAGGAACAAATAGGCCTTACTGAGCAAAGGGGAATGGCAAAAGGTGTAGAAGTAGGTCCCTTCTAACTTTTTGGATTATGTAGTAGTATCATTATCTAGTTTCCTTTTCAGGAAGTATGGGCATTATTTTGGGACTGATCAAAAGGAAAGACAACATTTAATTTGGATGGAGAAATAGTCAGCAATTAAGCAGCAAAAGAAAAGTATGAATGTACAAATACTGACCAACAGCAAATGCCATTATTTTTTGGAAGAGGACGAGTGCAATAGAACAGCAAATGAAACTGAGATGCTGTTAGGAAAACAAAGAATGCTTCAACTTGAGACCCATACTTCTTCTTGATCTGCACAACCAAATTTAACAATACGTCATAGCTATCACCTTTTACTCCTCTAACTCAATAGAAAAGGGCATTTTTGGAGAATGAAAGTTAATCCATTCAATTTTCTCAATTGAAACACAATTCCCTTGTTCAGGAAAAGAATTAAACATTTTGAAACTGCATAACAAGAACTATGTCACAAGATTGAATAATTCGAAATATATTGAAAATGTTAGAAGAAATTGTCTGACTCCTCGAAAAGGGATAGTCTCATGTAAAATGGAACATAAGGAATAATAACTTAAATTAAATTAAACAATGCTGGAAAAAGGAAATATCAGCATTAT
>JAOTQJ010101093.1:0-11538 GCA_025642045.1 Solanum sejunctum
TTTCCCAACTAACCACCTTATTTTCTTTGCTTACCCTGGCAAAGGCCACCCTCAACTTAGGCTTTTAGCCTGAGGTGAAGTACACAATATCTATTCCCAAAATTAGGGCCACTATTCATAGTCACCCTCAACTTAGGCTTTTAGCCTCAATTCATAGATAGACTACGGCCAATGGCAAGGTATTTCATAAAACAAGGCTAAGCTAGCTAGGTGTCAAGAAAGAATAAGTGTAAGAGAGGCTTAAACAATTGGAACAAGAGGTCAACTATCACATTTGGCAGGTAATTTTTACAAAAGTGGGCTTACTAAAACAACAAAGACCTAAGATCCTTTCCAAGTCAACCACATCAGCAATCCACTCTTAGAGTAATATGGAAAGTTCTAAGTCAACACATGATACATGAATGCGGTAAAATAAGCATGGCATCATATACACAATCAAATATAGACTCACACAGGTCATTCTTCTAGTATAAACTTGCCTTCTCATTATCAGAACAAACATTACCAGATAATGCGTGATTGCACTAATAACCAACAATCTCAAAAACTTTGAGAGTACCGAATTTCCAACAAAATTTAAAAAGTATTTAAAGACTGTATATGCCAAAAGATAATAATACTATATGTCTACAAGCTATGCACACTACCTGACATGTCAGTTTAACAGAAATTAAAATATACACAAGGAAAAAGAAATACAATAAGAAAATCTCTTGATCAAAAATAGGGGAAGTTATGGACTCGAGGCTTCTTAGGCTTCACCTTAGTCCATAACTTCCCACACCCCACCAAAAGAGAATACTTTGTCCTCAAAGTAAAAGGCACAAGAAGAGAACAAGGGACATACATTAGGTGCCTCTCGGGAAGTGCCTACTTTATGGTCGCTGCACGACAAGATGTTGTTTGTACTCATGCTTCTTCAAGGTCCCAATCTTCCACTATCTTAATTTCTTCCAGAGTACCCATGTACAGTTTGACCCTCTGGCCATTGACCTGGAAGATTTTACCATCACTGCTTTATAACTTGATGGCTCCAAGGTTAAAAATGCACACCACTCTGCAAGGTCTCATCCACTTGGATCTGAGTTTTCTAGGAAAGAAATTTAATCTAGAGATGTAAAGCAACACCATATCTCCTAGAGCAAATTGGTGGTTCTTAATTTTGCGATCATGTTGAATTTTCATTATTTGTTTGTATAAGGCAAAGCTCTCATATTCTCGCAACTAAACTCATCAAGTTCATTAACCTGCATTAATCTAGTTATTTTTGCTTCATTCGAATCTAGATTTAACTTCTTCAATGCCCATAGTGCTTTGTGCTCAAGTTCAACTGGTTGGTGACAGCCTTCCCAATCACAATTAATATGAAGACATTTTAATTGGTGTTTTGAAGGCTGTATGGTAGGCCCACAAGTCATCATCCAACTTGATTGACGAATCAGTGCGATTCATATTCACAGTCTTCGAGAATATTTACTTTATCTCTCTATTTGATACTTCTACTTGCCCACTTGTTTGGGGATGGTAAGAGGTTGCCACCCGTTGCTTTATAGCATATCTCTCAAGGAGAGATTTGAATAGTCAGTTGCAAAAGTGAGAACCCCCATCACTAATAATAGCTTAAGGTATGCCAAACCTGGAGAAAATATTTCTTCGGAGAAACTCGGTAACACTCTTGCCCTCATTGTTTTGTAAGGCTATGGCCTCTACCTGTTTAGAGACACAATCGATAAGAACTAAGATATATTTATTCCCATGGGAGCTAAGAAAGGGGCCCATGAAATCGATACCCCAAATATCAAACAACTCGATCACTAAAGTAGGATTAAGAAGGAGTTCTTGCCTTCACGAGACTCAACCCTCTCTTTGGCATCTGTCACAAGATTTGACATAGTCATGAGCATACTGATGTATAGATGGCCAATAATAGCCACACTATAGAACCTTATAAGCAGTTCGAGCTCTACTGTGATGGCCACCCACCAAGGATGAGTGGCATGCTTTAAGAATGCTCATCATTTCCACCTCGAGAACACATCCAAGGATGATCCCATCAATACAAATACGAAATAAATATGGCTCATCTCAAAAGAATTTCTTCATATCATGTATGAACCTGTGACATTGATGGTTATTCAAGTTAGGAGACACTATGTCACTCACCAAATAATGAGCATAGTGTATGAACTAAGATATGAGATCATGTGAGGCCGCCAACACACTTTCATCAGGGAAAGAGTCATTGATATCAAGACCATCATCGAATTTCACCATAGCTTCATCTTCCAATCTTGAAAGGTGGTCAGTTACCTATTTTTTGAGCCCTTCTTGTCAATCACGTCAAGGTTGAATTCTTGCAAAAGGAATACCTATCTAATCAGTCTTGGCTTTGCTTCATTTTTAGCCATCAGATATTTGAGTGCCGAGTGGTCTGTGTGAACTATCACCTTAGCTCTAAGCAATTATGACTGGAATTTAGCAAAAGCAAAGACCAGGGCGAGCAATTCTTGTTCAGTGACTGTATAATTTTTCTGAGCCACATTAAGTGCCTTGCTAGCATAGTAAATAAGATGCAAAATTCTCTCCCTACGGTTCCCTAAAACTAATCCTAAAGCCACCCCACTTGCATTTCACATTAGTTTAGAGTATTTGGACCCTCTAGAGCCTCAATAATAGGTGTCGAAGCTAACTTTCTCTTCAATTCTTCAAAGGCTTGTATGCATGCATTATCTAACACAAATTTGGCATATTTCTCTAACAACTTTCACAAGGGTTGTGAAATCTTAGAAAAATCTTTTATAAAGCGACTGTACAACCCTGCATGGCCCAAAAAACTCCTGATACCTTTCATAAAAATCAATTATTGTAGTTTCTCGATAACCTTAATTTTTGCTTTGTTAACCTCGATTCCCTTGCCTGAAATTTTGTGACCCAGTATGATGCCTTCTTTGACCATAAACTAACATTTTTCCCAATTCAACACCAGGTGACTCACAACAAACCTTTGCAACATATTGCACAAATGTAGCAAACACTCTTCAAAAGATTGGCCAACCACACTAAAATCATCCATGAACACCTCAATAGTGCTTTTAATTATATCCGAGAAAATAGACATCATGCATCTTTGAAATGTTGCTGTAGTGTTACATAACCCAAAAGACATTCTCTTAAATTCCATATGGGAATGTAAAAGTTTTCTTCTCTTGATCTTCAAGTGCAATGACAATTTGGTTATACCCGAAATGTCCATCAAGGAAATAATACCAACCCTTCTCTGCAAGAATATCGAGCATTTAATCCACGAATGGCATAGGAAAATGATCTCTGTCCGTGGAATCATTAAGTTTCCTATAATCCATACATACTTTCCACCTGGTGGCTGGTCACATGGGAATCAACTCATTTTTAGCATTGGGCACCACTGTGATACCTCCCTTTTCTGCAATACATTGGATTGGACTAACCCACTCACTATCAGTGATTGGGTAGATGACTCCTGCATCCAACCACTTAATGATTTCATTCGACAAAACCTCTTGCATTGGGGGGTTCAACCGTCTCTAATGTTAGATGCTAATCCTTGACTAATTGAATTTTATGAGTGCATATCCCTAGAGGTATGCCACTGATATTTGTAATTGTCCACCTTATAGCCTTTTTGAATTGTTTAAGAACTAAAACAAGGGCCTCTGCTTTTACTTAACTTACAACTGCAATTATGACTGGTAGCGTGCTATTTTCTCCTATATATGAATATTTTAGATATACTGGTAGTGCCTTCAACTCTAACTTGGGTGGGGCTTCTATGGAAGGTTTAGTAGGTAGCATAATTGAGATCTACAAGGTGTCAGAGTCTCCCTGTTACTCAAATCTAATTCTAACCTGGCCTATCATCTACGCCCAAATAATACTCCAAGAGCATGTATCGTCTCCACATAATCAAGAATGTTTTCACTACCAAAATTCATCAACACAACTACCAAAGGTTCAACTCCAAGTCTCAACTCAACCGGTAGCTCCAATTCATCATCATCATCCATTACAATCATTGAGATAACCTGAAGCCCATGATTCTTTCTATCTTGCTAACAAACTTGAAACATAACTCCTCTTCACCAAATTTGAAAGTAAGAAGCCCCTTTTCCATATCAACCAATGTGCTAGCTGTGGATAAGAAAGGTCTCCCTAAGATAATAGGAACTGTAAAATCAACCTCATAGTCAAGTATAACAAAATCTACGGGAAATATAAATGTATCTACCTTGATCAGCATATCATAAAGTATCCCCATAGGCTTCTTGATTATTCCATCTGCCATTAGCAATCGCATCTTGGTAATAGCAGGGATGCCCAAACCTAGCCTTCTAAACATAGCAAGAGGCATAAAGTTAATGATGGATCCCAAATCACATAGTGCTTTGGCAAATGCAAGCTCTCCAATAGTGTATGGTATGGTGAATACACTTGCGTCTTCATGTTTTTGCACCAACGACTTTGTGGTGATGACACTACAGTGTTAAAAATTTTGGGAGAGGTTTGGGCTAAATTTTTTATTCTTCTTCACTAGGTCCTTCATCCATCTAGCGTACCTAGGCATCCTCCTAAGAGATTCAACCAAAGGAATGTCCACTGACAATTTTTTAAGTATTGATAAAAACTACTCAAACTTATCTTCCTCTTTTCTCTACCCAAGCCTTTGTGGAAAAGGCGGAAGGGACCTTGGAAAGGCCTTATATTTCTTTGATTGCTCTTTTATGCCATGCACTTTAGTTTCTTTTTTGACACTCTCCTTACAGCTTACACCCACAACATCAAGTACTGGTGAGTTGATGGTTTTTACCCCACACGAGTCATGACTGTCATACAGTGCCCTTCGTTTTTAGGATTGTGAACCTTATTACTTGGTAAGGTACCCTTTTGGCATTGATTCAATTGTGAAAAAACTCGCCCAAATTGTTGTTCCAATTGTTTAATCCCCACGGATTGAGACTCCATCTTTTGGTTTATACTTGAAATGTCTAACTTTATTCCTTTCAAGGTCTCATCTTGGAGGTCAGATATTTTTAACAACTTTTAAAACATCTCTTCAAGCCTCAAAGTACTTGACAACATTATGGTAGGGGCGACACATAAGGACCATTCCTATATCCATCTATTCTACTCCATTCGGCATTCGACACTCTCTCTCTTTTATAGTAGCCACCTTGGTAGTCTCTATAAGCACCAGCACGATTGTAGTTCTGACCTTGATTCCTGGAACCTTGCCTCTAATAATCTGAGTTGGACCCTTAGGGGTTATTCCGAAAACTCGCCTCTTGGTTACTTACGAAATAAGCATCTTCATCAAAGAATGGATCTTCATATATAGGAGCCTTAGGAGGGTGGTAAGTGACCGTTTTAACACTTTCTTAGTTTTGATTTAAGACCAAGTCCATACTAGTGCGAGTTGAGCAAGTTGCTCCATGATCTCCTTTGTTGGATTTTGCTTGCTTATTGTTAGTTGTTACCGCACAAGAGTTTTTTATTACACCTTTTTCTCTCTCTGATCCCATGCTCTATTTGTTTTAACTACTTACTCTTTTCTTGCAGCTATCAATGCAAAAGGTTGGTCAAGAAACATGCCTCCATGATTATGTCGGCACAAGCTTGACTATTCTAGTCAAGTGCCAATAGAAAATCTCAATCAAGGAATCAAAAACAATCTTATGATCAGGGACCATCCTCAAGCATTTTGTGAATCTCTCCCATGTAGTACTAATAGAGTTACTGGGCAATTGCTCTAAATTGTTTATTTTGTCTTTCAGCTTTAAACTTCTTTGATCTTGGGATATATCTCTTTAAAAACACTGTTTGAAGCTCTGTCCAGCTTGTTATTGTACTGGAGGAACCTCAGACAACCACATAGCTGCATTACCAATTAGCAATTATGGGAACATCCGCAAACCAACTACATAAAGACAAAGATTTTATGTCCCCATGACACATTTACAGACAAAGATGACATTATGGAGGTGATGGTGGGGATCCTCTGAAGGAAGCCCTGTGAACAAACCATAATTTTGTAGCATTTGGATTAATCTACTCGATACCATGAACTTAGCGCCTACTGGTTAAGGAGGCAACACTATTAGCATTAGTAAATTCCATGGCTATAGGGTTCAAGCGATATTGATTCCATCTGTAAGCATTTTCGTTGAAGTCCCTATGTTATAGCCTATTGTCCCTTGGTAGTGGATTCTCTTTTCTTCCCATATCATCATCATTTGCATTCATCTCTTCCTCAACCGCAATACCCTTATTCACTTGAGCCATTTTCCTAAAGAGTTTATGGATCTCCAAATTGATCAGAGCTAAGGGATTGCCTTGTCTCCTTGTGTTAGGCATACCACATAATACACCTTGAAAGTAAAATCAAACAACAAAAACAAAAACAAAAGTACAATATAGGAGAATCTAGAAATTCACAATTGAATTAACTAATAATGAAATCAAGTCAAGAACCTAGTCATATTCCCCAGCAACGGCACCGTAATTTTTGATGTTCACGCTCTAATAACAATGTGGTTGCAACCAACAACAAACCTAACTAGAGGTTAGGGTGAAATCCACAAGGAATATGGGGCTTAATAATAGAGATCCACTATCAATCATTTCAAGCATTAATTACTAAAATCTCTAAAGTTAGGGGAGGAGGGATGAATTAAAATAGAGAACAAAACTAACACTACAATAATTATGCAAGAAGACACTCAAATTTAGGGCCAACATGGGAATTGTATTCCTCATGATTCGTTAACTCAATTCCCTAGACAATATAATTGGGAATTTGCATGCAGGATAGTAAATTAGGTTCTTCCAGCCCCTCTTGTGAAGCTGAAGGTCGAATTTCATCATGGTGCTTGGTCGGCAACCATGGTGTTCCAACTAACTGTTACCTATTTTAAAACCCTATTAATAATAATTTATACAATTTACAATTTCACCCTAAAAATTAAATAGAAAAGACACAGTTGGCAGCAGGTACATTGCACAGATACGACTCATAGGGTGTCGTATGAGTCATACTTCGAGTCTCATAGTCAGCACTTGACATTTTGTACTTAACTGTTAGGACCCATTGTTATGAGTCATTGCTTGGTCTATGACCCATATACTGCTCTTGTAGTTTAGGCCTTTTGTTCTTGGTCCAAACTTTTAGTGCTCTACTTCTTACTATAACCCCACCTATATGAGTCATAGTAAGGCCTACGACTTGTAAAGTAGCCTCATATGGTTGACCTTCACTTAGAAAATTTCTGATTTAGCTCATTGTTTCTTGCTACGTGATCACCCTACGACTCGTCACTTGGACTATGACTTGTAAGATGGCTCGTATGTCCTACACTTCTGCAAAAATCTGTAATTTTCTCCCAAAATCATGCTAACCTATCTTTTCTACAATAACAACATAAAAACACATAAAAAAACATAAATAATCACATTAAGAACTCGCAAAATACCTTTTTATAGGCACCTAATGTGTTGTAATTTTACACCACATCATGGGTTTCAACTATTGAGTCCTTTCACCCATGGTGCCCAATCTTTCTATTTTATGAAAATTGCATATTTTCAAGTTGTATTATCTATGGGTATCTTTTATTATGGATTATAAGCATGAAATATGTTGCGGTTTTAAGAAGTGTTGATTAAATATGCATGTCTATCTATATCAAACTTATACTATGAGTTTGTTTTGTCTATTGAGACTATGTACATCTTGAGTAATGAAGCTATGAAACTATGATCTAATATGAAATTTGATGATGGATTTGAAGGTATCTCACATGAGGGTTTTGCAGTTTATTGGTGGGTTGATTTGCATTGAGTTTTCTCACATGATTTCATTCTTGAATTGCATGATGTTGAACAAGCATTACATACCCACCAAGTGTTTCATAAAATGTCAAGTCAAGAATTATCAAGTTAATTACATGTTTTGTAAGTCAAATGGCTTCATGATAAAAATGGGCTATCAGGTATGTTATGAGTTCATGAAATTATCTATGATTATGCAAGTATGAAGTTAAGCCCTATTTTTAAGATTTACCTCATGCGAGCCTTTGATGTTAATGCAAGGGTAATGTTTGATGATCATCTATTCTCATGTTTCAAGTTAGGATCACCATTAGAGGTCGAGTATGTTTAAGAGCTACTCATGTCATGATTACATGTTTATTGTAAGTTATTAAAGGATGATTATTATAAGTATTCCATGGGATTAGACTTATCACCAACGAAAGGAGTGTTTGCTCTCTTTCCTTGAACTATATGCTAACATAGGATTATATTATATTCTTGCTATACTGGTGGATCCATTTAGTGCACTTTATCATGAAATCTACCTCAAAATGCAATGAGTTCATGTGAGGGGGGTTATATTTCTGAAATGCGACGGGCTCCTATATGGTGAAGTATGGTTTACCTTGGCAAGTAGATCACCTCTTTACCAATGAGGGGTAATCATTAGGATTCTAAGTTACACCTTGCTTGGTGTCATTCTTTGTCGGTTGAGGTCTCTTCCCACACATGTATTATGTTCTATGCAAGTTGAATGATTTACAAACATGTTTTACTTCAAGAATTGGTCATGCATGCCATATTGAGATTATGCTTATCTATGGCTTATTACTATGCATTTTGACTATATTGGCTCATATCTTGTTGCATTTCATCCTACATACTTAGTACATTCAAACATACTAACACATACTTTATGCCTACGTGCTATCACCATATAGGGATCAAAGTTCCTCTTGATCATCTTCCACGTGGCTAGTGAGATTATTCAAAAAAAACATATGTTGAATTCTCAAGTTCGGGGACACTATCTACTTTCTCATGTTATTCCTAAGACTTCTTGATGTTGAACATATGTTACCACGAGAGTGAGCCCAAAAAGTACCTTGTCCCCTGCTCTATTATAAGTTTAGAGGTGTTGTTAGAACATTATGACATATTTATGTTATAAGTTTGACTCTCTACGTTTTTATGATATCAAAGACTTTGGGTTCCCATTCACCATGTCATGTCTTAGCCCTAGGCTTGGGTCATGAGAAAGAGAGATTGTAGTAGTTCATCAACCTCCACGTGCACCCATGTATAAGGAGTCATACTATAATGAGGATGCATGTTTTGCTGCTGATTAGATGGGGGGTTTCCAGACTAACACCCAAGAGTCTAATTAGGACTATTGGATCCAAGGTCAAGAAATTAAGGTTAGAACTTTGGTAGAGACGGAGCTTACAAGGACAACCGCAAAGGTTATTATGATAGCAATAAGCATCCAAATATAGATTGTAGTCATAAAGAAGGCTTTAGAAATGGTCCTTATGTTCCACCACACAATTACGATACAAGTGTAGGCAATTCCAGAAATGGTCACTATTTGGGTGGCAAGAGCACTATTGATCCTGCCATGCTGATTGATGTAAAAGATGTTCGAGAGGAGACAATTATGGCAAAGAATGTGGATGAAAGAGATGACTGTGGCAAGGATCGGGTGAGTAAAGTTGTTGATGCACCATAAAGGTTGAAGCCCATTCCTAGGACTCCTCCTCCCTTCCCTTAGAGAATGAAAAAGATGGAGGAGGAAAGCAAATTCAAGCACTTTATTTCCAAGCTAAAGTATATCTCCATCAACACTCCTCTCACTGAAGAATTGGAGAAGATGCTAGGGTATGCGAAGTACATTAAGGACTTGGTCACCAAAAAGTGCACTGTGAGTTAGGAGCTTTCCCAAGAGCTTCAACATTGCAGTGCTATTACTACAAGGTTCTTGTTTCAAAAGAGAGAAGATCCTGGTACTTTCACCATAACCCACACCATTGGTGATATGGAGTTCGCAAGGGCACTATGTGATCTAAGTGCTAGCATAAATCTAATGCCCCTTGTAGTCTACAAGAAGTTTAGATTGGGAGCCCCTACTCCAACTTCCATGTTGTTATTGATGGTGGATCACATGGTGAAGATGTCTATGGGAATACTATACAATGTGTTGGTAAAAGTTTAGAAGTTCATATTCCCTACAGACATTGTTATCCTTGATTATAAAGTTGATTTTAAAGTTTCTATTATCTTGGGAAAGCCCTTGTTAGCCACTGGACGCACCCTGGTGGATATGGAGAAGGGCCAATGCAAGTTCATATTTTGAAAGATGAGGTTCTGTACAATGTTTGTCAGCAAGCAAGGAAAGATAGTGATGTGAGAGTGGTTTCTATTATGTTAAGTTAGAAGTACAACTTAAAGTAATATTAGGTGTTGACACGTTGGAGGTAGCGCTAATGAACTTCGACAGTGATAGTATCGCAGACTATGAGAAGATAGTGAATTCTCTAAGGGTGTCTTATGGTCCTAGGTGTTATGACCCAAGCTTAGGGCCTAGCATGAAATGGTGAATACGGAACCCAAAGGGACTCAAAACAAGCCTCTTATCATATTATTATACATCCTAGGTCGCAGAAACAATTAAACAACAACAAGAGAGCATTAAAATAGGGATAAAGGACTAAGGGGAACTTTCATAGCTTAAAATATTCAAGAATCAAGAGAAGTCATAGCTCAAGGCATAATTATATTGCTTGTACAATAACACCTCTAAACATAGAATTGAGCAGGGGACAAGACACTTTCCAAGCTCACCCTCATAGTTGGAAGCATTCAACCAAAGAAATAGAGTCTTTACATAACACAAGATCAAAAGTTATCGTCCTCAGAGTTGAGGACTCACCAAATTTGCTTCAAAGATAGTACTAGCCATGTGGAGGAGGAAGATGATTAAGTGGATCTCTAATTCCTATATTGTAACATCATATAGGAACAGAGAATGCACTAGTACGTTTGAATATACTAAGTATGTAGGAAGCAATGCAATAAGAGATAGGCATCATAATCAAAATCCATAACTATAATCAATGGGGCATAATAATAATATGACATGTATAAATGATGCTTGAAGTAAAACATGCTTATGTAGAATATATTACATGCACAAGAAGAGACCATCATTATAGACCAAGCAAACTAGCATTCAGAATCTAAGGCCTAACAGCCTCTTGGGAGGCGATTGAGGTACATACCCCCCAACATTGTGGTACAGGCCTACCATACGCCGCATGAGACAATTGACCTATATACCCCCAATATGGTAATATGGGCCTACCACCCCCCCCACGTGAGGCGATTGAGGTATAGAACCCCCAACATGGTCGTACGGGCCTAAGACCCCTTGAACAAGGCAATTGTGGTGCATACCCCTCAATATGGTAGTACAGGCCTACCACCCCCTACATGAGGTAATTGAGATACATACCCCTAAAGATCGTAGCAGGGCCTACGACCCCTCCACCCCCCGCACGAGGCGTGGTCAACTTGCAACACTATATGTACTATTCATGAAATTGACACAAACATGCATTCCTTTCATCATCATAATGTCACTTAACTCATGTGCCATGTATTAGACCTTAGATATCTCAAAATTCAATATCGAAC
>JAOTQJ010101104.1:0-11537 GCA_025642045.1 Solanum sejunctum
TTCTAATTTAAAGGTCTTGATGTGCTATCAAAATACAACCCATTTGATGTATAAAACAAGGGATTTTGTGAATTCTTAATGTACTTTTTATGGTTTTTCTGTGTTTTTATGTTGTTCTCATAGAAAAGTTAGGTTGGCATGATTTTTGAGGATATTATAGATTTTTCTATAGCATAGGACACATGAGTTCACCTATGAGTCATAGCCTAAGCTACGAGTCGTAGGGTGTTATCGTATTAATAAACAAATACCAAATAATAAGAGATCTGCTAAGTGAAAGTCAACCCTATGAGGTCATCATACGGGTCGTAAGTTTCACTACGACTCATATAGATGTACTCCTAGCAAGAAACAGAGAGCCCAAATTTTAGATCAACAACTGATGGCCTAGGCTACGAGAGTAGAATACGAGCCGTAGCTCATACTAGTGGGTCATACTAGTTGAGTCCAAGATGCTAAGAACTTGATATGGAACCCCGATTACGACTCATAGGTCACCCTACGAATCACCTGTGAGATGTACTAGCTACCAACTGTCTCTTTTCTATGTAATTTTAGGGTTACTTTGTAAGTGCTATAAATATTTTAAGTTATATTCTATTTTAGAAGAAAAAAGGAGGAGAGATTCAAAATAGAGAATTGAACATCACTAGTGAATATACTCTTAAAGAATTTTCTAGGGTTTTAGCTTAGTTTATCATTTTTTCTTGGAAAACCTGCTTTTGGGGATTGCAAATCTTTCCTTGTACTCATTGTCAATCTATCAAGCTTTTGGTTTCTAATTGGTGGTGTCTTCAACCTTCATTGCTTTGGGTAAAATTCTCAATCATGTCTTATATTTGGATTTTTGTTGGTTTTGCCTTAGCCATGAGTAGCTAAGCACCCACAACTTGGGATTGTGAGAACCACGGGTAGTTGACTTGAGATGACCTAGGTTTATTGCATTTTTATGATCGGAGTTTTGCATGTATTGTCTATTTCTCTTTATCATGATTGTTATCTAGGTTAATCGAGTCAACGAACCAGTTGAGCACAATTGTCAAGTGTCCCTAAAATTGAGTGTTTTCCTGCATTGTAGTATAATGTTTATTTTACTTTTTTCGTGAATCACAAAACCCCATATTTAGAGATTTTAGTTATAAATACTTGAAATGATTAATAGTGCATTTTCTAGTCAATCCCTATATTCCCTGTGGATTCAACTCTAAGCTCGGTTAGGTTAATTACTGACAGCGACCGCTTTCTTATTAGAGCATGAACATCAGATATCAGGTATCCTCTTCGAAGCATTGATGATTTGTTTGACCAATTGCAAGAGGATAGCCATTTATCTAAGATTGATCTTCGATCTGGGTATCATCAAGTGAAGGTGAGGTGTGTGACATTTCGAAGATGGCTTTCCAGACTAGATATGGGCATTAAGAGTTTGTTGTGATGTCTTTTGGATTGACCAATGCACTAGCCATCTTTATGGACCTAATGAATAGGATCTTTTGAACTCTACCTTGATTCCTTTGTTATGGTCTTTGTTGATGACATTTTTATCTACTCTCGTGGTGAGGAGGAGCATATGCTCATTTGAGGGTTGTGTTGCAAAAAGTGAGGAAGCAGCAATTGTATGCTAAATATGAAAAGTGTGAATTTTAGTTAAGGGAGGTTGCCTTTCTAAGACATGTGGGGTTGGGGGATGGTATTAAGGTGGATCCAAAGAAGATCGATGTGATTAGAAATTTCCCTAGACCATTGACCATGTAAGATATTAGGAGTTTCTTGGGCCTAGCAAGCTACTATCGGAGGTTCATGAATGGGTTCTCTTCTATTGAATCTCCTATAACAAAATTGACTCAAAAGAAGGTTAAGTTTGTGTGGACTGATGAATGTGAGAGAAACTTCCAAACCTTGAAAGATGAGATTGTGCCCGCCCCTATATTGTCACTACCGGACGGGCTTGGGGGATTTGTTGTGATTGTGATGCTTCCTGGGTTGGTTTGGGTTGTGTGTAAATTCAAAATGGTAAGGTGATAGCCTATGATTTTAGACAACTCAAAGTACATGAAAGGAACTACCCTACCCATGATCTAGAGTTAAGCATTGTGGTTTTTCCATTAAAGATTTGGCATCACTACTTGAATGGGGTGCATGTAGATGTGTTCACCGATCATAAGAGTCTCCAATATTCGTTCACTCAGAAGGATCTCAACTTAAGATAAAGAAGATGGTTAGAACTTCTTAAGGACTATGATATAATTGTGCATTATCATTAGGGTAAGGTAAATATGGTGGAGGATGCTTTGAGAAGGGTATCCATGGGTAGCCTAACACATGTTGATGGTGGTCATAAGGAGATGGCTAGGTAGGTGCACCGATTGGCTAGATTGGGAGTTAGGCTAGAAGAGATTGGTAATGGGGGTATGGTTGTTTTTGATAGTTCTAGGTGGAGGTTTCTCCAAAGGGGGAGATGGGGTCCTTGGGTACCAAGGTAGGTTATGTGTACCATGTGTTGATGGTTAGATAGAAAGTATCCTTGATAAGGCCCATAACTCTTCTTATGCTATCCACCTTGATTCCACCAAAATGTATAGAGACTTTAGAGATGTGTATTGGTAGGGAGGCATGAAGAGGGACATCACCAAATTCATTTTCGGTTGTCATACTTGTCAACAAGTCAAAGTCAAACATCAAGGCTGAGTGGCCTAACCTAAGACATTATGGTTCCTACTTGGAAGTGGGAAGAGATAAATATGGATTTTGTGGTTGGGTTGCCCAAGACTAGAAAGGGTTTTGATTGTTTTTGGGTTGTGGTTGACAAGATGACAAAATTGATTCACTTTCTACTAGTTAAGACCACATTTGGAGCTGAAGATTATGCAAGGTTCATGACTTGGTAAGGTTGCATAGAGTTTCTTTGTCCATTATATCGGATCGTGGGGAATAATTTACTTCAAATTTTTGGAGATCTTTCCAAAGGGGTCTTAGTACCAGAGTTAAGCTTTCTACCACCTTCCACCCTCAAACAAATGGCCAAGCCGAGAGGACGATCCAAGCCCTTGATAATATTCTTATATCATGTGTGTTGGAGCTTCAAGGTAGTTGGCATAATCATCTTCTGTTGATTGAGTTTGCCTACAATAATAGCTATAATTCAAGCATTGGTATGACTCCTTTTGAGGCTCTCAATGGGAGACGTTGTAGATCACCAGTTGGTTGGTTTTATGTTGGTGAGGTAGCTTTGTTGGGACCAAATGTGGTTATGGATGCTCTTGAGAAGGTTAGGATGATTAGAGAAAGGTTGAAGATGGACTAAAACTGCCAAAAATTTCCTATGTCGATGTGAGAAGAAGAGACCTCTAATTCAAAGTTGGTGATTGGGTCTACCTGAAGGTTTCAACCATGAAGGGTGTGCTCCATTTTGGTAAGAAGGGCAAGTTGAGCCTAAGATATGTTGGTCCTTATGAGTTCATGAGGAGGGTTGTCAAGGTAGCCTATGGGTTAAGTTTGCCTAGTGAGATGGAATTTGTGCATCCAGTGTTCCTTGTGACCACGTTGAGAAAATGTATGGGGGCATCTGAATGTCATTGTGCCTCTTGATATTGTGGGTGTTGTTAAGGATAATTTTCCATATGAAGAGGTTCCGGTTCAGATCTTGGATATGCCAGTTAAGAGGTTGAGAAACAAAGACGTGGCTTTCGTTAAGGTCCTTTGGAGAAATCAACAAGTTGAGAGTACTACTTGGGAGGCCGAAGCAGACATGCACAAGTGATATCCTTACCTTTTCCACTCCACTCAAGCCTAAGGTATTGATATAAGCCAATTATATGATCTGAGGTCTTAAGTTCAGCCCCATGTCATGCATATATTCATGTTTAAATTGACAAGTTCATGTTGATTTTTCATTTATGATTAAAGTTTTGAAATGATGTTTAAGTGCATTGTTGCATCTCTATGTGGGTTGAAAGTGTCATGTTTGTGTCTCTCATATATGTTTCTTTGACATTCGGGGACGAAAGTTCGCAAGGGGGAGATATTAAAACGACTCCAAAATGTGTTCAAAAATGTGCCTCAGAGGTGCCTAGAATTGTAATTTACATACATTTCAAAATCTATGCATGATATCAAAAATTTGACTTCATATTCTTGTTTAGGAGGCGAAAATTATAGGGAAAAGGGTCTAACCCCGACTTTAGAGCAACCGTATCAAAATTCAAAATTCCCAAAATGCAAATTTGAGAGAGGAATCCATGTCACTTCTGCGACGCGCATCTGTATAAAAAGTGTCTGTCTTTTTAACTCAGTCCAAGACTTTAAGTCTTGAGCCTAAGTGTTTTGACTGATGTTCACGCTCCAATAAGAAAACAGTCCTTCTTAGCAATTAACCTATCCAAGGTTAGGATTGAATCCACAGGGAATATAGTGCTTGATTATAAAATTTCACCATTAATCATTTCTAGCATTTATGACTATAATCTCTAAATGGCGGGATTTTTGTGATTCAAAAATAAAATAAAATAAACACTAACTAAAACACAAGGAAATACTCAGTTTTTGGGATAACTTGGAAATTGTGTTTCCCATGGTTCGTTGACTTGATTACCCTAGATAACATACCTACAATCGACGATTTGCATGCAGTACGGTAACTTAGGTTCTTCCATCCCTTTTTGAAGGTGAAGGTTGAATTTCATCATGGTGCTTGCTCGGCCACCATGCATGCCAACTAACCGTTACCAATAGTCCCAATCAACCTCCACTTATTCAGGTTTGGTTGATTAGACGAGAACACATTAATCGAATTCTGTCATCTACTTTGCTTTTCCTATTCATCACTACCTTGGTTGGTATCGTGATAGTAGGCGGGGTTCAGTGTTGGCCACCACCAAACAACAATAATCATGAAAGGAAATAGATAATACAAGCAAAACCCTAATCATAGAAATGTAAGAAACGTAGGTCATTTCAATGTCAACTACCTATGGTTTCCACAACCCCAAGTTGTGGGTGCTTAGCTACTCATGGCTAAGGCAAAATAAACAAGAATACAATTAATCGACATAGTTGACAGCTTTACCAATAACAATGAAGAAAATAGGTACCACAAATTGCAAACCCACAAACTTGATTGATCAACAATTAGTACAAGGTAAAGTTTACAATCTCCAAATTGGATTTTCCAAGAGAGAACAATAAACTACCCTAAAAAACTAAGAAAAGCTTCAAAATATAATAGCAGATTGTCTACTGGTTGAACTCTCCTCTCAAAAACCTAACTTAATCTATATGTAGTATTTACAAAATAACTCTACAATTTACATAGAAAAGACAGTAGGCAGCTGATAAGTTTCGCAGTTACGACTTATAGGATGACCTATGAATCATAGTTAGGGTCTCGTATTAGGTTCTTGGCATCTTGGACTGAATTAGTACGACCCCTAGGTATGAGTCATTACTTGAGCTACGACTCGTATGTTGGTCTCGTAGTCTTGGTCTTTAGTTTTTGGTCCTACATCTTAGCTCTCTGATTCTTGCTACAAGTCTACTTATACAAGTTGTAGTATGTATTATGACTCATAGGATTTCCTCATAGGAGTGATCTTCACTTGGTAGATTTCTGATTGTCTCCGATTCCTGCTATGACACCACCCTATGACCATAACTTGAGCTATAACTCGTAGGTGGCTCATAAGGCCTATACTTCAGCAAAATCTATAACTTTTCTTCGGAATTAAGCCAACCTAACTTTTCTGCAAGATTAACACAAAATCACATCAAAGCACTAAAAAGTCTCTTTAAGAACTCACAAAACCCCTTGTTTCGGGCATCAAATGTGTTGCATTTTGATAACACATCAACACCCTCAACTGAGAATTATTGCTTGTCCTTAAACAATGACTCAATCTATGCAGACAAAGAGAAATACATAGCAGTTATACTAATGGCATATACAACAGCTCCTTTGATTTAGGTATCCAATTGCTATTTTCAAAAAAATGGTTGCAAAGTTATTGAGCAAGCAAGAACATAATGAGAGATCTGGAAATCCAACTATGACAAGCTAAGGAACATCAATCGTTCATAATCACTGGTATAGTCATATGCTACTCAACTAGTGCAAATGGCCTCAGTGGAAATAAGTCCCTCATATTCACTCAAAAGCATTTAGAATTCAGGGACTAAGGAAGCATTCTTACTCTCACAATTGAAATTCAATGTATACTGACTAACACCATAGGCTTTCCTCTATACTCATCTTCTATCTTAGTGTAGAGTGGAGTAGGATCACTTTAGAACTTATAGGCTTGTAACATAGGCTCAAGGTGCTTTGGTGTGACATTTTGGGCAAGTAGTGACTAACACTATCCTTGAACCATGTTTACCAACATGTTTTGCTTTCATAATCAAAGCATTTTTAATCAATCCACACTTATTCTCTTGTTTTGAACTTTTCTCGAGTGCTTTCTTTCTCTTTTTCAGCTATTGCCTTGGTTTCAAATTCATTTTTGCTACTTTTTCTCAATTTAAGGAAATTTTCTTCTTTTTCTTCACTCGGTTCATGCTTTCTTATTTCTTTCTTGATTTCCCAAATAACTACCCTATTATTATTACTTTACCATAATAAGGGTTACCCTCAACTTAGGCTTTTAGCTTCAGGTGAGTTACACAATATCTATGCTTCAAACCAGGGCCACCAACTGCAACCACCCTCAACTTAGGCCTTTGGCCTTAACAAGTTTCACATGTTCAAGGATAGACTAGGACCAATATAAAGGTATTTTATCAAATACGGTTAAGTCAGTAGCGTGTCAAGAAAGAATGAGTACATGATAAGCTCAAAAGTTTGGAACAAAGGATTCACTCACTTATCTGGTGGATCATTTAAGCTAAAAGTGGTTTCACTCAAAGAACTGTCATGACCCAAACCTAGGGCCTAGGTGTGACACGGCGAATGGGAAACCTGAAGGGACCCTAAATAAGCCTCCTAGCGTATCCTTGGTTGCAAAAGCATATAAATACATATACAAATAAGAGTAAAGGCAATGAGACTAAGGAAAACCTTGCATCAACATCGAAGTCAAAAGTCAAGAGTCAAGCTCACACATAGTACACACCTTGTCCAACATACAACTCTGAAACTTAGAAAGAGAGGGGGCCAAGATAAAATAACTGGGCTCATGCTCATAGTCAAACATAACACAAGATAGTGTCTCAATACATATATAATAGAGAAAGACATAAACCAAAGTCCTCGAAATAGAGGACTCACAAACAAGCTTAGAATAGCATTGCCTAGCCACGTGGAGGAGGAGGATGATCAACTCGAGCACCAGTCCCTATATGGAAATATCATGTAGGAAAGAGTATGCATTAGTATGTTGAATATACTAAGTATGTAGGATGCAATGTAGCAAGAGATAGGCATCAAAATCTAAAATGCAAAATGATAGACAATAAGTATATTATAGCAAGATGACATGTATGATAAAAAAGCATAAATAAATCATGCTTAAGTATATCATGCACATATAGAATATCATATGTGAAGAATGAGACCAAACAAGCTATCTAAGGTATAAACCCCTTGGTGGTTGATGGTGGTCGCACCCTGCCATCCATGATGACAAAGTATAAACCCCTCGCATGGTTGATGGTGGTCGCACCCCGCCATCCATAGTGATGAGGTATAAATCCCTTGCATGGTTGATGATGGTCACACCCCAAACATCTATGGTGACGAAGTATAAACCCCTCACATGATTACCCGAGATCTGTCCTTCTGGATCGGGCATGGTCTATGCAACACTTTATATAGGATTCACCATAGGCTCTAATGCAATATCCCATGTAGGAATAAACATATATATATATATATATAAGCTCATTTTATCATCATAACATCTTTCATATCATATCTCATGCTTTAGACCTTCAATTCCTGAAGAAACCATAACCGGACATTTTATCAAGTACCTTGGGAGCATGTAATAGGGGTAAAAGAGTAAGAAATTTAGAGATTAAATCATGCAAGAAAATCAGTGGTAAAGCTTTTAGTTAACACCTTGCAACACCCCCAAGACATTCATATTAAAACCCCTCATCAAATCCAATATTAGATCCAAGATTTGAAGCTCAAAACATGCTAAAACCACCATACTTTCATAAACTAAAATCATTGTGTAGTAGATTTCTCAATATTCAAGACCCACATGTCAAATCAACTTTAAATCATGTAATATTAAGTAAAAAAGGGTTTAGGCACCATGGGTAGAAGGACCCAATAGTTCAACACCACATACCTTAGCTTTTGTAAAGTTCTTGAAGAAGACTTTAATGGAGATTTGAAGCTTGGGTGAGATCCTTGAAGAAATCCTTGAGATTGGCCTTGAGTTTGAGACTTGAATTTAGGGTTAGAAATGAGTTTAAGTATTTGGGGAATTATTGGGGAATGTTTTTAGGTGATATGAGGGTGAAATAAGACTAATTATAGGGGAAAATATATATTGGAAAATTTAGGTCCAACACTTAGAAAAATCTGAGCAAACTAGTAAAAGACAGTACAGAAATTACACCTCTCCGCGTAGCAGAGAGGTCGCGGATGCTCTCTGGAAATCGCTCCAACAAAATTTCATAATTCAATTCCTTGCTTTGAAAGCGAGGTTAGACCCTCGTCAACCTAATTTGGACTCCCTAAAAAAGAATATGAAGTTATATTTTCAAAATTTCAAATGGATTTTTAGATATATGTAAAACAAGATTCCGGGCACTTCTGAGGCACGTTTTTGTTCACTTTTTAGGGTTGTTTCTATATCTTTCCCTTGGGAACATTCATCCCCGAATATACAAGAGATGTACAAGACAAAAATAATCATGAACAAATAAGCCCCAACATGAATGCAACATTACATTTTAAATATCACTTTCAAAATCCCATTATAAGTGTGAAATCATCATAAATTACCAACTTAAACATGAATGCATATGAATGACATATGGGCTGAAATGTAAGACTTGAAGTCACATTATAGACTTAGAATTAGTACCTTAGGCTTGAGTGTAGTGGAATAGATAAGGGTAACGCTTTTGCATGTTCGCTTCAGCCTCCCAAGTAGTACCTACGACTTGTTAGTTCCTCCAAAGGACCTTAACGGACGCTACCACTTTGTTTCTCAATCTCTTTACTTGCCTATCCAAGATATGCAGCAGAACCTCTTGATAGGTTAAGTTTTCCTCAATAACACCCACAACATCAAGAGGCACAATGGCATTAGGATCACCAAAACATTTCCTCAATATAAAGATATGAAATACCAGATGAACCAAATTCATTTCGTTAGGCAACTTCAACTCATAAGCCACCTTACCGACCCTCTTTATCACCTCATAAGAACAAACATACCTAGGACTCAATTTCCCTTTGTTATCAAAATGAACCACACCTTCCATTGGAGAGACTTTTAAATAAACCCAATCATCGACTTTGAATTCTAGGTCTCTTCTTTTTATATCGGCAAAGGATTGTTGACGACTTTGGGTTGTCCCCAACCTTTCCCTAATCATATTTACCTTTTAAAGAGCATCCAAAACCAGATACGGTCCCAATAAAGCTACCTCTCCAACCTCAAACTATCTTATCGGTGATCTACAATGTCTCTCATAAAGAGCCCCAAAAGGAGCCATAACAATGCTAGAGTGATAATTATTGTTGTAGGAAAACTCAATCAATAGAAGATGATCATCCCAACTACCTTTTAAGATGAATTGTCCTTGCGGGCCATCCATTTGAGGGTGGAATGCCGTATTTAGGTGAACTTTGGTACCAAGACCCCTTTGGAAAGACTTCAAAAATTGGGAAGTAAATGATGCAACACGATCTGATATAGTGGATAAGGGAACCCCATGCAGCCTCACTAAATCTTAGATGTACAACCTTGCATACTCTTATATGCAGTCTTGACCGGTAAAAAATGAGCCAATTTTATCATTCTATCAACAACCACCCAAATGGAATCAAAGCCTTTCCTATTCTTGGGCAACCCAACTACAAAGTCCGTGTTAATCGGCTCCCACTTCGAAGTAGAAAGCTGTATATCTTGGATTAGACCACCCGACCTTTGATGTTCGGATTTGACTTGTTGAGAACTATGGTAACTGGGAACAAATTTGGCAATATCTCTCTTCATGCCTCCCCATCAATACACATCCCTCAAGTCACGATACATTTTGGTGGAACTAGGGTGGATAGAATAATAGGGATTATGGGCTTCATCAAGAATTTTCTCCCTCAAACCATCAACACATGGCACACGCAACCTACCTTGGTATCTAAGGGACCCATCTCCCTATTAGGAGAAAACCTCTATTTTGTCGTCTTTCACCAAGGCCTTCAATTCAAGCAAAGAGGAGTCTAGATCTTGTTTAGCTATCACCTCATCAATCAAGAAAGATTTAGAACCATCGACAACAACACCACCATCACCCACACCCCTAATCTAGCCAACCTATGCACTTTCCTAGACATATCCCTTTCACCACCATCTACATGAGCTAGGCTACCCATGGACACTCGATTCAAAGCATTTGCCACAATATTTGCCTTACTCGAATGGTAATTCACACTCATGTCATAGTTCTTAAGGAGTTCTAGACACCTTCTTTGTCTCAAGTTAATATCTTTTTGAGTGAAGACATATTGAAGGCTTTTATGACCGGTGAAGATATCAACATGCACCCTATACAAATAATGATGCCAAATCTTTAATACAAACACCATGGCGGCCAATTCAATATCATGGATAGGGTAGTTCTTTTAATGCACTTTGAGTTGTGTAGAGGTATAGGCTATGACCTTACCATTTTGCATTAATACATAACCCAAACCAACTCGAGATGCATCATAATACATAATAAAACCCTCAAGCCCTTCCAGTAGAGACAATATAAGTGTAGACCCAAGTCTATATTTCAATGTTTGGAAGCTATTCTCACATTCATTGGTCGATATAAACTTCACCTTCTTTTGAGTCAATTTTGTCATCGAAGAAGCAATGGAGGAGAACCAATTCACAAACCTTCTATAGTAACTCGCAAGGCCTAAGAAACTCCTAATATCTAATGGGGTCAATGGTCTAAGCTAATTCCTAATTACATCAATTTTCTTAGGATCCACTTTTATCCCATCCCCCGACACCACATGACCTAAGAAAGAAACATTCTTCAACCAAAACTCACACTTATCATATTTAGCATACAATCTCTCCTCCCTAAACCTTTGCAACACAACCCTCAAATGACCCATATGCTCTTCTCTACTATGTGAATAGATCAAAATATCATCAATGAAGACCATAACAAAGGAATCAAGGTAAGGCTTGAAGATTCTATTCATCAGGTCCGTGAAGATGGCGAGTGCATTAGTCAACCTATGGGCTTTAATACATGAGATGAACCTACCCTTTACTACCACATCATGACTTTCCAACTCAAGGATGGGTTCATTTGGAAATTGAAACTTGACCCTATGAGTTCTACAATTAATAGAACCATAG
>JAOTQJ010101125.1:0-11536 GCA_025642045.1 Solanum sejunctum
GTTTAAGCTTACAAGACAAAGAGCAAAATGGTCTTCATTTTTTGAACTAAGGGGGGTATATATAGAGATCATACTTTTAAAAATTGCACCCTAAGGGCTCCTAGTTAGCCCATTGTTCAATTAGGTCCCCAACCTTTTCTATTTTAATCCAATTGAGGACTCCCAACTCCAACTTAAACTATACACTCTGATTATAATTAAGCACCACGAACTTAATTTAAATATGCCATGATCGTCATAACTTTTCCAATTGAACGATTTACTTCGATTGAATTAATTACAGGGTCTAACACCCTGAAGCTTATCTCAGGGTGATTAAGGACATGTATGATGGAGCCAAAACTCGGGTAAGAATGGTGGGCGATGACACAGAGTATTTCCCTATTGCGTTGGGACTCCATCAAGGTTCTGCGTTGAGCCCTTTCTTGTTTGTCGTGGTAATAGATGAGCTGACGTGATCATTACAGGAAGAGGTACCTTGGTGTATGCTTTTTGCAGACGACATAGTATTAATTGATGAGTCTCGGACTAAAGTTAATGAAAGGTTGGAGGCTTGGAGACACACCTTGGATTCCAAAGGATTCAAATTGAGCAGGTCCAAAACTGAATATTTAGAGTGCAAATTCAGCGTCGATAGGGAGAAAGCATACTCCAAGGTGAGACTTTCCACTCAACCTATCACCAAGAGGGATAAGTATAAGTATCTAGGGTCCATTATTCATAGTAGTGGCGATATTGATGATGATGTCACACATCGTATTGGGGCGGCGTGGACTAAATGGAGGTTGGCCTCGGGTGTATTGTGTGATAAAAAGATACCATCTAAACTTAAAGATCAGTTCTACAGAGTGGTGGTTAGACCAGCATTGTTGTATGGGGTGGAATGTTGGCCTATTAAAAATATACATGTTCAGAAGATGCATGTCGCAGAAATGAGGATGCTAAGATGGATGTGCGGGCACACCAAAAGTGACAAGGTTAGGAACGAGGCAATTCGGGAGAAACTGGAGGTGGCCTCGGTGGGCGAAAAGATGAGGGAAGCGAGACTGCGTTGGTTCGGACATGTGCAGAGAAGGAGTATTGATTCGCCTGTTAGGAGGTGCGAGAGGTTAGTTGTGGGTGCTTCTCGGAGGGGCAGAGACAGACTGAAGAAGTACTGGGGGGGAGGTGATCAGACAAGACATGGCGGAACTCGACCTCACTGAGGACATGACCTTAGATAGGCAGAAGTGGAGGTCACGAATTAGAGTAGAAGGCTAAATTCGTCTTCGTCTTCCTATTCTTCCCCTTCGTCTTCCTTTATTATTATTAGTTGTTTTATTTTAATACTCTTATTCCTTTCCCTTTCAGTATATGGCGTATATGTGTTAGTTTTAATATGTTTACGTACTATCATGTGTTGCTCATCGTTAGTCGCACCATTGTTCCTTCCCCTTTCCCTTACATTTTCATTTTGTCATATCTAGTTCTCTCTACTTATGGGTGTTGAGCTGAGGGTTAAGGAAACAGTCTCTCTACTTCTATGAAGTAGCGGTAAGGTCTGCGTACAATTTATCCTCCCCAGACCCCACTTGTGGGATATTACTGGGTATGTTGTTATTGTTGTTGTTGATTGAGTTTTGATATAAGATTTTACTCTAAACAATTCCAAATGAGAATCCCTCCTAGAAAATTTATGATTGTTTTACTAAAAAAGATATTATTAGTGTTGAAAAGATATTTTACACCTAATTCCTTTTTGCCCTTATCATTAATTATAACTTTTTCCTATTATATTTTTTGATGCATTGTATTTATTATATTCAAAGGGTGATTTGGTAAAATTATCCATATCATTAACTACTTCTTAGTAAATATGGACGGAGGAATTATGAAATATGATGGCTGGAAACTTTGAAAGTTCAATAAAGATGGGAAAATCTATTTGAGAAGGGTAATTGAGGTTGAAATCCTATTAGTTGAGGTAATGTGAGTATTGTATAAATAATGAATGATTGAATGGGTCTTGGATAATGTTATAAACCATGAATAAGGATGGGTTTGAATTCCTAAAACATTTCTTTGATTAGTAAAAGAAGAAAAATATAAGGAAGACAATCAAGTGAAATAGAATCTTCATTATTATTGTAATATGATGAAATCCATATTAGGCTGGAGTGAAAATAGCTGGACTTCACCCAATTGATTAAACATCTTAAAAAACGACTTCTTTTTGCACTACTCACGTCTTTCAAAAAATATATTTGGACTGAACCCTAATCTATTTGAAAATTTTACTACCTCCTTAATCTCCCATCTCGAGTGATGATTAGTGACTGCACTATTACCGTTACTTATATTTTGATAATTGTGGTGTTTTGATCCCATAAAATAATTGTTGTCCTCTAGTAATAAGAATATTTTTTTCTCCAATGAGATTCAAATTTAAGTCCTCGTGATTTTTAATTTATTTCATTCATCATTAGATTTATCAAGTAATGATGAAACAAAATATTATCTTGTTCCTCAACAATAAACATGTCAAATATCATACAACACACACCAACTATTTTAGTAATCCTCAAACCTATCATTATGGCTCCAACTGCTCTCTTGCAATTCAAGCGGCTAAAAAGTATGAATAATTTGACAATCTGATGTTTTAGCAAAAAAATTTTCTATAAGTAAGAAATCTTCAACTAGTAGCAGGGATGGTTTGATGCTCCATGAATAAAGTGGTCCATTTCCCCTTAAAATATCAGAGGTTTTTTCTTATTCAACAGGGTTCAAACTCAAAACGTGTGTCTCACACATTCGATACCAACGACATGGGTGGTTAACTATTACAGTTATTGAAAATCAGTTAGGACTTACTGTTACAGTTCTAGAGTTAGTTAGGACTATTAAGTGAATTGTTAGTCATAACTGATTCAGTTAAAATAGAATCAATTGGATCAATTTGTACTCTAGATAAATAGCCATTGTGATACTCATTGTCCTTCAGCACATGAAATAAACAATCTCTTCGTACTCTCTCTAATTCCTTCTTATTTTAATCATCTCCATTGATTGTATACTCAAGCTAGCTCCTGCACAATCTTTTGATCCTCGAATCAGTAGGATTCCTACAATCAAGCCAACATCTAGTATCATTGGTATCAAAGCCAGGTTGTTCCTCGGCAACAATGGTGAAAGGAAGTCGAGCAGATGGGGAAACAAACAGTGATAATTCTGCATCAGAAATTGGAGATTTACGAGATATGATGAGAATTATCTGGTAACAGAGGTGGGAAATTTAGTTGGTAATGTCTCGTCCTTGGAGAAATTAGAGCAGGCAGTGATGAAATTGAGGAATCAGATTTCAGGAGAAAATCGCAGGGGCACTATTCTATTAGGACAAGATGGAGTTGCTGATCGAAATGATGATGTAAGGGTTTAAAGGGAAAGGGAAAGAAGTCCTACCACAAGTAATGCATCTCATTTTCACCAATCAAACTTCAATAGATGGTCATGAATGGAGTTCTTGAGATTCGGAGAAGAAGATCTTAGGGTCATGGTTGTTTAAGATTGATCAATTCTTTTCTATGGAGAATGTTGGTTCAAATGACAAGGCGACAATTATAGATTTGAATTAGAAGGTGAGACCATTCAATGACATTTTTATTTCATGAGATATAGATCATACTTACAACCACCCAGTTGGAGTGACTATGTGAGGGCATTGGTTCAAAGATTTAATACTGATTTTGATGACCAAATAGAGGAAATCAAAAAGATCAAACCAATTGGTAGTGTAAAAGAGTATCAATCAGTTTTGAGAGGAACTTGACAAGGGTGAATTTGTCACAAGAAAATGCTATTAGTTGCTTTATCGGGGGTTTGAAACCTGAGTTGAATATCGCTATGAAGATTACTAATCCTACTTCATTATCTCAGGTGTACTAAAACACCTCTCATGTGCTTCGGAATGCTCCATAATAGTAATTTCTATATATCTCAAAAATCATGCATGATTTCAGAAATCCGACTTCATATTCTTTTTCAGTGGGCAAAATTGAGTGGGAAATGAGCAACCCCTGAATTTTAGAAGGCCCGTTGTGAAAAATAATTTTCACAATGAGAACATTTCTAGAGAGCCTGCGTGCCCAGGCCGCGACGCACCTGGGGTGCGCAGTAGTGCAAGATGGTCTTGTGAGTTAGGTCCGCGTCACGGACTGGACGTGGACCAGTGTGATATTTTCGTCATTTTTCCTATTTCTTTCAATGGCATTTGGGTAATAACCCAATGCCCATTTAAATGTAAAAGACCCCTTTCCTTAGTCATTTTCAACCCTATGAACCTCAAAACCCTCTAAAAATTCTCCCCAAATCAACAAACAATATTCCATTCAATCTCAAGGACCAACTTTGGAACTCAAGAACCCAACTCAAGCCTAGGTCTTCCTCCAATGTTCTTCAAAAAACTTCAAATTTTAAGTATGTGTGTTTGATTGTGGGACCTTCCTTCCCACAAGTCCAGCCATTTCTCCTTTCGTACTATATGAAGTTTATGAATTTTTATAGTTATTTATAAACTCTTGAATATGATATTACTACTATGCATTCTATTATCATTTATTCTTGTGCATTATCATGAAGTAAAATATTATGTAGTATTTATGGATTTTATGGATTATTTTTGGGTATTTATGAACTCTTGTTCATGATGATATTAGTATGCATCATACATATGTCCTCTATATGGGTTTTATAAGAAATGATGTTTTATGCCAAGATGTTGTTGGGGTTTTACTACAAAATTGATGGGTTGATTTGAACGATTTTGAAATGAATTGATCTTACTATTCTCTTGTCTCTTACTCTTGAAATGCATGATTTTAAACATATGTGCATATGCCCACCATGTGTTTGACTAAATTACTTGACAAGGATTCTTGATGTTAATGAGAGATTATTGTATAAATTTACATGACAAGTATTCTTATGTTGCTTGAAACGCTATTGCACTATTTACAAGTCAAGTGTTCTCATGAAAATTATGGGCTCCCAAGCATGTATTAAATTCATGAAAAGTATCCACGATTTTACAAGTAACAAGTTAAGCCTTATTTCAATATTATATCCTTTTGTGAGCCATTCATGTCAAGTTGAGGGGTCAAGCATGATTTCCATTTTTTCTTATACTCAAGTTAAGCTCACTAGTAGAGGTCAAGCATGTTAATGAGCTATCATGTCTCTTGCAAGTTATTCATGTTATGATTAAATTATGATTATTTCAAATATTTCGTGGGATTAGACTTAGCACCGATTGAGGCTTAAAGTGGGGGCTTGACTCAAAGGGTCCTTATATAAAGTCTTTAGTCTCTAAACTATGTATCACCATAGGATTATATTATTTCCCTAAATGAGCTTTACTAGTAGATCCATCTAGTTATACCACACCTTGTTGAGGAGGTGTCATGCCTCAGATTGTTCATGATTCCCCTCAAGCGGGGTCATATATGGTTTACCTTGTCGAGGGGGTATCATGCCTTGATCACCATGTCGAGGGAGTGTCATGCCTTGATCACTTTGCCGAAGGGTATCATGCCTTGGATTTCAAGTTGTGGCTAGCTTGGTATATGTCGGTAAAGGTCTCCTCCCACATACGTATATTATATTATGCAAGTTAAATATTTTACATGCATGTTTTATTACAAGCATTGATCATACATGTCATATTGAGGTTATATCTATTGCCTATATATATGCATTTTTAATATTATGGCTTATATTTTTATTGCATTGCACCCCGAATACTTAGTACATTCTATGTACTAACGCATACTCTATGCCTAGCTACATGATATTACCATGTAGGGACCGGAGCTCCTATCGATCATCCTCCTCCGTGCGGCTAGTTCGGTTTTTTGAAGAAAGCTTTGGTGATTCCTCAACTCCAAGGACAATATCTACTTGTTTCATGCTATGTTGAGACTTCTTCTTTATGTAGCATACTTATTACCATGAGGGTGAGCCCGGAAATGTCTTGTCCCCCGCTCCACTCTTAAGTAGAGGTGTTGTTGGATACTATGTTTGTATATGCTTGAGCTTGACTCTTCTTATGTTTTATGATTATGAAAGACTTCCCTTAGTCCCATTTCCCTTTTGAATGATTGACTCTTGTTATTGTCTTATTTTGCTTCTGCAACTAAGGATTTGTACATGATATGCTAAGAGGCTTGTTTGGGTTGTCTCTGGACTTCCCATTCGTCGTGTTGCATCTAGGCCCTAGGCTTAGATCGTGACATGTACAAGAGTGCAGGATTGCAGGAGGCATACCTGCAAGCTGTGAGGCAATATCACCATAATCAACCACAGATAACTACAAAGAAGTTCTTGGATCAAAAGAATTTTAATAGTAAACCTCTTTTACCTACTCTTAGTAGCACTAATTCAAGTTTTTCTAAAGGAATCAGTAAAAACACTGTGAGCATAGAGGAGACGAATAAAAAAGGGGCCAAAGGGTTGTGTTATTTTTGCTCTGAAAAATACATGCCTGGACACAAGTGTAAATCTTCTAAACAATTATATTTGTTGGAAGTAGATGAAGAGGATAAGCTGCAGGATCCAGTAGAGGAGCAAGGGGATATCTTGGGAGAGTTGCAGAGTAATCAGTTAGAACCGGCGCAAACTGTGGACCACATGGAGATCTCAATGAATGCCTTGAATGGATCATTGGGTTATAGAACTTTAAAGGCGACTGGATACCATTCTAAAATGAATTTACATATTCTTGTTGACACTGATAGCTCTCATAATTTCATAGAGCCCGATTTATTCAAGAAATTAGGGTGTGAGGTGAATTCCATCAAACCTAAGGTGGTTACTGCAGCTAATGGATGTATGAAGGTGGACAAAATGACTATTGTCAATTGGTTGCTACAAGAGGCTCAGTTTGTGGCTGACTTTCTATACTACCTCTAGGTTCTTATGGAGTTGTGTTAGGGGTTTAGTGGTTGCTGACATTAGGGGATATCAAGATGAATTTTAGGAATTTGATGATGGAATTTTGGTACCAGGGGAGGAAGCATTTGCTCAGGGGATCTGGATCTGGAAAATTTTCCAAACACTCAGGAAATCAGTCCCAAATTTACATGATTCAAGTAATCTCTCAAGGGAGTGATGAAATGAAGGAGTATTCAGTGGACAATGACAAACACTCTGAGGAAAATCTTGCATTATTATAGGTATTATCAGAATTTTCTATCCTATTTGATGATCCTGTTGAATTGCCACCTTCCAGAGGTGTATTTGATCATAGAATAATACTGCAATCTGGTGTGGAGCCTGTGAATAAGAGACCTTACAGATATCCTTCAGTAAAAAAAGATGTTATTGAGGGTTTAGTACAACAAATGTTGGATCAAGGGATTATACAACCTAGTTGTAGTCCTTTTGCATCTCCAGTTATGTTAGTGGACAAAAAAGATGGGTCATGGAGGTTATGTGTAGACTATAGGGACTTAAATAAGTTGACTATCAAAAACAAGTTTCCAATTCCTGTAGTGGAGGATCTGCTGGACAAGTTGGGAGGGTCTAAGATATTCTCTAAAATAGACTTAAGGTCTGGATATCATCAACTAAGAATGGCTACAGAAGATGTGCCAAAAACTGTCTTTAGAACATATTCTGGCATTTTGAGTACTTAGTGATGCCTTTTAGACTATCAAATGCCCCATTCACATTTCAAGGATTAATGAATTCTGTGTTTCAGTAATTTCTAAGGAAGCAGGTGTTGGTATTTTCTGATGACATACTGATATACAACAGACTCGTAGAAGATCACATATTCAATTTGAAGTCTGTCTTTATGAAGATGGTGGAGCATCAGTTATTTTCCAGAAAAAGTAAATATTTCTTTGGTGTTCATAAGATTGAATATCTGGGGCACTTTATCACATCTCAAGGTATGTCCACTGATCCGAAGAAGATTAAAGAAATTAAAGATTGGCCAGTCCCAACTACTCTTAAGAAACTGAGAGGGTTCTTGGGCTTAGCTGAGTATTATAGACGGTTCATTCAAGGGTTTGGGATGACCAGTAGGCCTCTCAATGATCTTACAAAGAAGGATAAGTTCAAATGGTATCCCACCGCTCAACAGGCCTCTATAAAACTGAAGGAGGCACTAACCAAAGCACCTATCTTGGCTTTGCCTAATGAAGCAAGACTTTTGTTGTTGAAACAGATGCAAGTGGTTATGGTATTGGGGTTATGCTTATGTAAGAAGGTCACCCTATAGCCTTTATTAGTAAAGCTTTATCTCCCAGGCATGCAGCGTTATGAGTATATGATAGAAAGTTGTTGCCAATTGTTCAAGTTGTTACTAAGTAGTCCAATACTTACTGGGTCTGAGATTTGTTATCGGGACTGATCAAAAAGCCTTGAAGTTTCTTATGGAGCAAAAGTTGTACACTAATTCTCAGTTATTGTGGTTGACTACGCTCATGCCGTTTGACTATTCTATTGAGTACAAAAAGGGAAGTGAGAACAATGTAGCTTATGCACTTTCTAGAGTTACTGGAGCTGAATTGTTGTCTTTGATCATTTCGCCTACTAACACAGATCTTTTTAAAGTTATAGCAGCTAGTTGACATTCAGATTAAGAGTTGCATCAGTTAATTACAGAGTTACAAGCATACCCTACTTCTCACAAACAATTCACCTAGTTACAGGGTCAGTTAAGAAGGAAAGGGAAACTTGTGATTGGTAATGTACAAAGCTTGAGGACTGATACTATCACCTTGTGGCATGTTGGCCCTCTTGGTGGTCATTCAGGAGTTGAAGCTACCCTCAAGAGGTTGTTGACATTGTTTTGTTGGAAAAACATAAGGATAGAAGTGAGGGAATTCATTCAAAAATGCGATGTTTGTCAAAAAAAAAAAAAAAAGAAGTCAAATTTGGCTGCTTATCTTGGGTTATTACAACCCTTGCCAATTCCTAAGGTTGTTTGGTCTCAAATCAGTATGGATTTCACTGATGGTCTTCCTAAATCTAACGGACATGAGGTGATTTTGGTGGTGGTTGATAGACTCAGCAAGTCTGGTCATTTCCTACCCTTGAAACACCCCTATACAGCTCAATCAGTTGCTTAAGTTTTCTTGGATACCATTGTCAGGCTCCATGGTCTTCCGGATGCTATTATTAGTGATAGAGATGTTGATTTTACGAATTCCTTCTGGCAAGAACTCTTCACTCTGCAAGGTGTATTGTTGCATACTTCTACAGCTTATCATCCTCAATTTGATGGACAAACTGAGGTGTTAACAGATGCTTGGAAACCTATTTGAGATGCTATTATAATGATGATGCTTCAAATTAGGTAGCTTGTTTACCTATGGCTGAATACTGGTATAACATATGTTTCCACTCAGACATGCAAACAACCCCTTATGAGGCTTTGTATGGTCGACCCCCACCTCTCCATCTTCCTTATCTACCAAGGGAGTCAGCCTCTGCTAAAGTTGACACTACATTGGTGAATGGAAAACGCAAGTTACAATTACTGAAAAATCATTTGCTAAGAGCTCAGCTTAGGATGAAGCAACAAACAAACTCTTATAGGAGCGATAGACAATTTCCTATTGGAGATTGGGTTTATCTTAAAGTGCAACCTTATAAACATGCTACCATCTCTTGACACTATTCCCACAAGCTGGTTGCTAATTATTATGGCCCATTTCAGATCATCAAGAGGGTTGGTCCTGTGGCTTACACTCCCTTTTTGCCTAGTTCAATGAAGATACACCCTACTGTGCATGTATCATTGTTAAAGAGGTGTTATGAGGTTCCTTCCTCCATTTCTTGTCCTCCTACTGTTGATTTGGCTAATCCTAATTGTCCTAGTCCTGAATCTGTTTTGCAAAGATGGCTGGTTAGGAGAGGCAACAAAGTTGTGGCTCAACTGCTTTTTAAATGGGTCAGATTGCCTGCTGATGCGACCACTTGGGAATTTGCTACTATCCTGAAGACTAGATTTCCTTCTTTTGATCCTTGAGGTCAAGGATCTTGTGTATTTGGGTGGGGGCGTGGGTGGGAGGGGATACTGTTACAGGTACTGAAAATCAGTTAGGACTTACTGTTATAGTTTTAGAGTTTGTTAGGACTGTTAAGTGAATTGCTAGTCATAACTGATTCAATTAAAATAGCATCAGTTGGATCAAGTTGTACTCTAGATAAATAGCCATTGTGATACTCATTTTCATTCAGCATATGAAATATACAGTCTCTTCTTCTTCTCTCTAATTCCTTCTTATTCTAATCATCTCCATTGATGGTATCCTCAAGCTAGCTCCTGGACAATCTTTCGATCCTCAAATCCGTAGGATTCCTGCAATCCAGCCACAATCTAGTATCATTAACATAAATTACCTTGGTCAGTACCGTACTTCGAACAATTTGTTGAAACCGCAATAATTTGATCAGCCGCCATTGTTGGCAACTGTCTATACTAGATTGATAGTGGATTCCTGTTGTGCTGTTGTTTAAGGTTGACAACATACTGAGATCAATTGATGAAACTAATAATATCTTCCTTTATAACCACACTCATGTTAGATCTGAAAGAGAAAAGAGTTTTTGTATCTGCACCTGGTTTATTTACAAGTTAAGTAAATACAAACGGAAAACTAACATTTCTGGAAGGAAGTATTCCGGCAGCAAGCAGCTCATTTGATTTAGCCTTTTACAGGAAGCATGTGTGATGACAATAATGGGAAATTGGGAACTATATCATGCCATTTACAACTTTAAGTGTAACAAATACAAATGCTGAAAAAATTTATACTAGAAATCAAATTGGATGAGATTATGCAATTACAATCTATGTAATCGCCTCCGTGCATTCTCCACATTCGATGGCAGCACATAAAGCCTTCCAGATAGGCGCTAACATTTTCACAGGTGGACGCAATTCCTGGAAATTATATTTGAATACAGAAAATTGTGTAAGCAAGAGAAAATAAACTGAGTAATATTCTCTACTAAGTCCTTTGTGTTGATTAAAAGTCCAGTCCTTTGTTTGCTCCATCTTAAAAATCTAACCAAAAAGCAAACTAGTTTAGAAACTAGTTTTCACAGGCAACCATTCTTCTACTAAAAATATACAAGTATTAAGATTGCTAGGGATTTGCTACAGAAATATAGTAGGGGTTATAAATTTCACCTTGACAACTAGCATAAGTTCTTCCTCTCCTCGAATAATCAAAGATAGACTCCAATAACAGGTGACTGGTGTGACACATTCTGTCAGCACTGGTTTCAAAATCCTGCTAACTGGGACAAACTGGCGGATTGTTTTTCCACTGTAACAAAGGGCTGAATTAGAATTTTATTTCGATAAACACAAAACTGAAAACAACAGGCTGAACTAGACAACAACAACAACAACATACCCCAGTGCCTCAAAAGGCTCCCGCTCATTGCGGGGTGAGGGGGGCTCTGATGTACGCAGCCTAACCCCTATGTTTAAAAACATAAAGCGGCTGTTTCCAGATGACCCATGAGGAGCGTCGAAAGT
>JAOTQJ010101136.1:0-11536 GCA_025642045.1 Solanum sejunctum
ACCATAAGTTAGTAAAATTTAAAATACACCTCAATCACAATAATTTTTCCGAATGAGCAATTAACCTCCATTTAGTTAATTACGAGGTCTAACACATTGGGTCCTTCAGCCCATGGTACCTAAGCCTACTTTTTTACTAATATTGCATGATTTAAAGTTGATTTCACATGTGGTTCTTGTATATTGAGAGATTTACTGCAAAATGATTTTAGTTCATGAAAATATAGTTGTTTTAGCATGTGAGCTCTAAATCTTGGATCTAATGTTGGATTTGATGGGGGGTTTTGATATATGTGTCTTGAGGGTATTGCAAGGTGTTGATTAATAGTTTTGTTATGGATTGTCTTGCATGATTTCATCTCTAAATTACATGGTCTTTTGCCCCCATTACATACCCATCAAGTGTTTGATAAAATATCCAGCTAGAATTTCTTGAAAAATTATGGGTCCAACACATGTTTTATGAGTTAAATGATGTTATAATGATTATATGATGATGAAATGATATATGTATACGATGACCGAATGATGATAAGAAGGGAAGATATGTATATAAGGATGAAAGAAATGAATATATATGTTTGAATCATGTAAAGTATATTTGGTATTGCAATGGAAATGTTGGGCTCTCATGTTGTTATATTCTTTTGAATTGTTGATGACTTTTTGGATTCTTAAGATAAGGTTTATGCTCTTGTCAATTATGAAAGCCTACTAGGTGGGGTTATGAACTATGTTACATGCTTTACCCTCTAGTGCAAAGCCAATTGCTACATATAGGGGTTATGAGCTATGTTGCACACCTTACCCTCATGTATGAATGCAATCTACTCTTTATAAGGTTATGTTACTCTTTATGAGGTTACACTACTCCCTATGAGGTTATGTTACTTTTTGTGAGGTTACGTTACTCCTTATGAGGTTATGCTACTCCTTATGAGGTAATGTTACTCTTTATGAGGTTATGCTAATCCCTATGAGGTTAGGTAATGAACTATGATGTTCTCCTTACCCTTGTGTATGATTTGGGGTTATGAACTCATGTTATATCTCTTACCCTCTAGTATAAGATAATTGGACAAGCTAATTATATTATCTTAATGGGTTAAGTAAGCTATGAAAGAATGGATACTTTCAAGCATGTTTTACAACAAGCATTGTCCATGCATGCCATATTGTTATATTATGCCTATTGCCTATTGTTATATATTTTGATTTACTTTGTCTATCTCTTGTTGCATTGCATCCCACATACTTAGTACATTCTAACATACTAACTCACATTATATGACTACATGATATGACCATATAGGAACTGGAGCCCTGCTTGAGCATCTCCACCCATATGGCTAGTACAGTTTCACTCAAGCTTATTAGTGAGTCCTCCATTCTGAGGATATTGGTCTATATTTCTTATGTTATGTACTAATTTCTTTTTCTTTATTGGTGTTTTGACTATGAGGGTGAGCCCGATTGATTTGTCTAGGCCCCGCTAAGTATCTATGTTTAGAGGTATTGTTGGACAAGTTATATATTACGTTCGAGCTTTGACTCATCTATGTTATTTAAGTGTTAAGATTACTCTTTCTCCATTATTCCCATTTTTCCTTGTTCATGTTTCTTATGATGTTTTATATTGCTTTCGCAACTAAGGAAGTGTAATGATATGCTATGAGACTTGTTTGGGGTTCCTTCGGGGTCAAGTCTAGGCCCTAGGCTTGGGTCGTGACAAACTAACTCAAAGGATTTGACAAAATCTAAGAGAGACGTCCCACCTACGTTCTTCCCCTCAAAAGCAAAGCCTCCATGAATATCTTCAAACCCGTTAGTGGTTGTCCCGATATGCCCATGAAAATCACCCCCAATGAAGATTTTTTCCGTCTTAGGTATGCCTTTCACAACCTCAGATAACTCTTCCGAAAAGAGCTTTTTGACTTTCTTATCGAGGCCAGATGTGCTGTCAAATTACAACACATTTGATGCCTAAAATAAAGGATTTTGCATGTTCTTAATAAGAATTTTTATTTTATGTGATTTTGTGTTATTCTTGTACAAAATAAAGGTTGACATGATTTTCGATAAAAATTGCAGATTTTGATGAAATTCAGGATATACCAGCAAGCGTACAAGTTGTAGCCTAAGTTATGAGTTATAGTGAGTCCTCGTAGCCAGAAATAGTGTCCAAAAAATAGAGATTTGCAAAGTAAAGGTCAGCTATATGAGGCTAACATACAAGTTGTATGTCTCACTATGACAGGTAGGTGGGGACCCCGTAGCCAGAAACAGTGCTGCTAAAATTTGGACCAAGAAATGCAACTAGAAACCATGAGAAGACACTTTGAGTCATAGATTAGACCACAACTCACAACAATAGATCATAGTAGTCAAGTCCAAAATGTCAAGTGCTGATTACGAAAGCACAATTATGACTCATAGGTCACCCTTTGAGTCGTACCTGCGAGTTGTACCTGTGGCTAGCTATATTTTCTATTTTATTTTTAGGGTCTTTTTGTAAGTAGTATAAATAGTTAATGATAGGGTTTTTGAACGGAGACTTAACACTTTTACAGATTCGATAACTTTAAATATTCTTAGAGAGCACTTTTCTTAGGGTTAGAGTAGATTTTAGGTTTTTAATTTGAAGACCCAATTTGGGGATTTTGAAATCACTTGTATTCAAACTCCATTGTTGCAAGGTTGTGGTTTCAATATCAAAGTGGTGTTTTTCTTCATTGTTTTTGGGTAATTTCTAAAGCAAGTTTACTTTATTAATTTTTTGTGATTTTACTCTAGTCATGAATGGTTAAACATCCACAGCTTGGGGTTGTGGTAATCAAAAGGAGTTGACTTTAAATAACTCAAATTTTGTGCATTTCTTTGATTTTGTAGTTACATGTATTGTCTATTTTCTTTCATTTTAAATGTTGTTTGGTTATGGCCAACACCAAGCCCCACCTACTATCATGATCTTGACAAAGGTAGTGACGAATAAGAAGTGGGAAGTAGATGACAAGATTCGGTCTAATCAAGTAGATCTAACCAGGTAGAGGTTGTCTGGGACAATGGGTAACGGATAGTTGGTACACCATGGTTGCCGACCAAGAACCATGGTGAAATTCGACCTTTACCTTCCAAGAGGGCTAGAATAACATAAATTACAATCATACATACATTGTATCAATTAGAGTTATGTTATTTGGGGCATTAGAGTTAGCGAATCATGGGGAATAAAACTCTCAAGTTGTCCCTCAATTTGATTGATCTTCGTAGTAGTAGTATAGTGTTTTTATCTTCTTTTATTTCAAAATTGCAACCCCCGCCCATTCAAGAGAAGTTAGTTGATTAGTTCTTGAAATAATTATTAGTGAATCAATATGGTTAATCCCGTATTCCCTGTGAATTCGACCCTAACCTCTAGTTAGATTTATACTTGATAGAGACCATTTAATTGTTGGAGCGTAAACACAAAAAATTATGGCACCATTGTGGAGGAATATGGCTAGGTTCTTGACTTGAATTCACTAGTAGTTAGTTCAAGTATTAATTTCTAGATTTTCTTGTATTGTACTTTTGTTTTTGTTTTTATTATTTAATTTTATTTGTAGGGTTTACTAGGTTTGTATGCCCAACACAAGGAGCCAAGGCAATCCCTTAGTTTCACTCAACATGGAGATCCACCAAATTACAAGGAGATTGGCCCAAGAAAATGAATATATAGCGAATAATGATGTTGTGGGTCAACATGAGAAATATGTGGGTGGAGACGAAAACCTACCTCAAAGAGAGTATAGGCCACGCCATAGGTGTTTCAACGAAAATGAATATGGTTGGATTAATATGTTGAACCCTATGACTATGCATATCACGGGTGCGATAGTGTTGCCACTGCTATCGGCGGACAATAAATTTGTAGTTTCAAGTAGTCTATTACAAATGCTTCCAAATTGTGGTTCATTCACTGGTTTAACTTTGGAGGATCCACATAGTCATCTCCAGAATGTGTCATTTGTTTGCAAAAGTATGATGGGTACACAACAGTTGTCAATGCATGTGGTTGGTTTGTGAGTGTTCCTATTATCTCTCACAGGAAATGCATCAATTTGGTTATCCGAGCTTCCACAAAGTTCGATCACTAGTTGGGCATAGCTACAAAGAGCTTTTTTAGAGGGGTATTTTCCTAGGTCGAAAAAGCTTAAAGTCAAAGATCAAATCAATAACTATGAGCAATTGTTGGGTGATTCAGTAAGCACGACTTGGGAAAGATTCACCATGTATATGAGTATGGTTCCCGATCATAAAATTATTAATGATTCTTTAGTTGAGATCTTTTGCTCAGGCTCTTGATGAGAATAGTCAAGCTTACATCGATACCATTATGGGTGGTATGTTTCTTGATCAGCCTTTTGCACAAATTGTCAAGAGAATGGAGCAAGTGGTCAAAACAAATCAAGCATGGGGTCAAAGATAGAGAGGTATTACTAAAATTTCTTATGCGGTGAACATCAACAATGAGGAAGCTAAGGTTAATGAGGAGAGCATACAACCACCTGCTTAACTTCTCACAAGTGGTAGGATGCTCAAAGGTCCAACTTGGACTATTAAAGGCAAGGTTCCAAAAATTAAGTCAGAACTACAACCGATAGGGGTATGTATAGAGATAATCGTGGTGGTTATTATGAAAGAGAAATACTACCAGAGACCGAGTGGGGGTGAAGAATGATTATAGAAATAGTCTATATGTGCATACCCCAATCGTGATGTCAGATCTAAAAACTCAAGGATTGAAGAAATATTTGTCAAGTTGTTGAAGAGAGCTAACCATCAATATAAGACCTTGAAAGTGATGAAATCGGACATTCTAAGCATAAACCAAAAGAGAGAGTCTCACTTGGTGGCAATCAAGAAATTGGAGGAACAATTTGGTCAAGTCCTTTCTCAATAGAACAAATGCCAAAAGGGTACTTTTCCAAGTAACATGATTCAAAATCCAAAGAATGATGGGCATTGCATGATGGCCATGACAAGAAGTGGGAAGAGCACCATACATCCCCCCCAATACCGGTAGTTGAAAATGAAGCTTGTGAGAAAGGTGTTGATAAAAAGGTTATGGGTGAGGAACAAGGTTTGGAGAATGATGAGGTATAAAGTGAAGAGATTAACGGGTAAGATAAGGCCAAGATGATTCCAAAACCTCATCTCATTTTTCTCAAAGACTCAAGAAAAAGGAGGAAGATGATAAATTCATACACTTCCTTTCGATGTTAAAATAATTATCCATCAACATTCCCCTTTTAGAATCTTTGGAGAAGATGCCCGCGAACGCCAAGTACATGTATGATTTAGTGACAAAGAAGCGCACATTGAGACAATAGCTTTCACAAAAGCTCCAATAGTGTAGTGCCATCATGACCAAATGCCTAGTCCAAAAGAGAGAAGATCCCGGTGCATTCACTATTCTTTGCACCATTGGTGATGTAGAGTTTGCAAGGGCATTATGTGACTTAGGAGCAAGTGTCAATTTGATGCCTCTTATTGTTTTCAAAAAGCTTGATCTTGGTACTCCTACATCCACATGAATGAGGTTGCTCATGGTGGATAGAACTATAAAGAAGCCGGGAGGGATACTTTTTGATGTGCTTGTGAAAGTTGATAAATTCATCTTTCCCTCTAATTTCGTGATCCTTGATTGTGAAATTAATTTTGAGGTGCCCATTATACTGGAAGACCATTTCTGGCCATCGGGAGAGCCTTGGTGGATATGCATTCTGGTCAACTTCGATTCAAGGTCAATGATGTAGAGGTTGTTTTTGACATCCGCCAAACAATGAAGCACCCAAATGAGTTCAAGAGCGAAGTGTGAGCCATTGAGGATTTCTGATGATGGAAGATGACTAAGTCGAGCCACAACATTGAAAAGGCACTTCTTGGGAGGCAACCCAAGTATCTTTCATGTTTTTCGCTTATTTCCAAGTTTATTTTTGTTGTTTAAATTATTAGGTAGTGGATTGACTTTTGGTTTTGATTTTAAAGACATTGAATCAGTTGTGTTGCTTTGAAATTTGGTGTGTTTTGAGATTTTGGTTAGCAGGTATGAATCAAGTTCTAAAAATACGAAGAATAGCATTTGAAGCAGCCCCTATGACTAGGCCTACAAGTCATAGTGTACACTGTGAGTCGTAATGCACACTACGACTCATACTCATGCTTCGTAGAGGGAAACAGTAATAAATTAAAGTTGATACATACACTGTGAGTCAACCTTATGATTCACAGGATTCCCTAGTCGTATGTGGTATTCATAGTGCCAAGGTATGATTTTTGAATTTTTCTAAGTATTGGGGTCTGCCACGACATAGGACCTACATGTCTTAGCAAGCCCTATGACTCATAGTCGGGGTTTAGTAGCCCCGATGTGTAGGATTTGAAAAGTCGACCTGGTAGGGGAATATTAAGGTCAAAATGAATTTGACCCCTAATTTCCCTATTTTGAACTATTTCTTTCCCCTAAAGCTTTCCCACAATATTTTTGTACTATTCCAATCAACTTTTCCATTAACCCACATCACTTTCCGACAATATTTTCGGTGAACACTACTATTTTTTGGTTTCCGTAAACCCTTTCCTCTTTTCATTGCGATTAATTGCTTTTCATCTTCTCAAGTGGCATGTTTTATTGGTTAAATTTTGCACACAAATTATATTGTTGGATTGTTGTGTGTTTATTAGTGATACTGAAAGTACCCATGAGAACATGATTATCTAGACATGAGAATTAGGATTTGGTTGATTAAAATTTGATAGTGTGGTTTTGAATATGGAATTGCCATTGTTGGCTATTTGTAGTATTGGCATGTTGATCATATATGTGTAGTGAATGGTTGTTGATTGATCAACTTATAGATTCTTGTCGAAGTCCAATATGATTATAGGTGTATAATTGGGTGGAGACTGATTGTTTGAGATACTCTTTGCCTGACTTTGCTTTGGATTCCTTAGATCTTTTATGTTGATGTTGTGTAGTTTTGAGTGTTGTGAGTTTAGAGATCATAAACTTTTGGGTGATTATCGAATGTGTTGGGAAGTTGTTGCTTGATTGTCAATTATTGATACAATTTATAGGGAAATTTTGGTTTGAATATTCATAACTAGGTTATATTTGACGTACCTATTAAATTGATTGAGAGAATTACATCAAATGATGTTTGAATTTTGTTTGATTTGTGGTGGTTTGTGTGGTGAAGTTACAAGCACCATAGGTACCTATTTTTTCCATCTTAGAGGCCTTCCTATGACTCATAGGATGTTCTACGAGTCGTAGTGACCCTTCCTAGAAAACAACAATCCTCTATGGTCCTTAACATTTGCCATACAAAACCCACCTACGAGTCATAGTGATCATTACGAATCGTAGTTAGGGTCTTGTAGAACCTGTCTTGCACTTTAAAAGGATTATAAAAATTGCTACGAGCCTAGTCTATGACTCGTAGATCACCCTATGAGTTGTATCTATGCATTATACCGGCAAATTTGTAGCTAGTTTAGTGATATTTTTTTCTGTGTTTTCATTTTGTTTTTTGTTACTTCTTGTTTCTTTTTCTGTGTGATTCCTGATTGTTTGGCCATAATGGTGCGCATGTGTGGTATGAGGTGTGATTTTCAAGTACAATTCCTACAAAGGATAAAAATGCTATCAAGGCATTTCATAGGAAACTGATAGATGAGCTCTCCAAGACCAAGCAGTCAAAAGGATCTTAAAAAGGTCCATAGAGTCAGAATTGACCCCGAGGCATATGTGCCTCAAACCAGAGCTAAGGCTACACAGACCCCGATGGTAGTTGGAAGTTACTCCCAGTCTGACGAAGAGGACAATAATGATGGGTCTGGTAGCAGCTCATCACACTCGGGGTCCGATTCTCTTAAGGCATACCAAACTCATCATGATGAGGCGGATTCACAGTCTCTAGCCAATCTATCCATAACTTTCACCGATGCCAGAAATATCATATAGGGAGTTACAAGGATTGATGCAATTTATAATAAGGGATTAAAGCTAAAGGGATAGGGAAAACCTGTCATGCAATTTCATGAGGAGTCGAGGCTGAATGATTTTGGCTTGAGTAGGGTACCTGGCTTAGAAGCGAAGATAGACCGGCAAGACTTAGGTAGTTTTCAGGGAGGTTGGGCAAGTATGCCCTATTCTAATCCGAGAGTTCTATGCCATCTATGCTACTACTATCTTCAGAGAACTTCTCAAGGGGAATAAGTCCATTGATCAGCCTAGACTATGGGAGGTCTTAGTATGTAATTAGAGAGTCGACATTTCAGAAGAGACCATTCGAAGGGTTTAGTTTGGGATAAATTATAGGGTGCCACATTCCACCATTGAGTATAATGACAGGATTGAGAAGATGAGACTAGCGGTGGCATGGAAGAATGTGGGCCTGAGGACTAAGCTTCTCCAATGGGTGGCTACCTAGATTTGGGAGGGTGGTACCGAACTAGCATGGGTCACAAACCACGCCCAGATGATAGTGAAGGCTTATCTCTCCTTTTTGAATATATTCTAGTGGTCCATTATCCAATCGTGTATCAGGACTAGATTTACAAATAATGTGATTACTTTGGAGCAATCTGTATTACTAGTTAGTATCTTAGCTGGCTATGAGATAGACTGGGCATGCATCATTGCAGAGCATATTCATGAGTTTGCGATCCAAACTAACACCTCATTGCCATTCCCCATCTTGATACATAGACTATGAATGCGGCCAAAGTTTGTGTTTCTCTCCACCTCGACCCACATGTAGAGGACCTGCGTACTTTGGATCCCAGCCTAATAAAGGCTGATGAGAACCCAATGACTCTACAACAAGTAGTTTTTCCTCCTATCCCAGATCCATTTCCTCTAAACTAAAGATTGAAGAGTCTACTCCAGTTCCCTCCATCTCTACCTCAGTTGCACCAAATCAACCTCTATTTGTTGATACTGTGGCCATGCCTTCCTCAGATGTACCTTCACCAGCACTTTCTACTACTCAAGTAATTTCTGCTGACTACCATCTTATGTTTGCTTTTGCTTTTCAGGCATTAGTGCGCAGGTTAGTAAAGATGGAGGCCCAACTGAGCAGGTTGATGATCTAAGTCAAACTATGGGTTCGTCAGATTATCTATGACTCAGAGGAGAGGTCTAAAGCATTCACACTTGATATTGTAGGTTAGAGAGTTGTTGCAGTGGATGCTAGGTTCAACGACTTGGAGGATAGGGTCCAGAGAAGGCTGGAGGGAGCACGCCCTATCGACATGGCTGCCATAAAAGAAGAGTTGGCCAAGTTCAAGGCCGACCTAATGACTACATTAGCAGCCCATATAGCAGTCACAGAGGTAGCACTAGAGGGTGATGATTATTTGATTGACTTGCTTGAGGATGGCCCGCATGCCTACAGGAAGAGGAACCTGGAAAGTGATGATGCAACCGTGAGCCAAAAGAGACCGAGGAAAACTGAGGAACTAGTAGAGCTGGAGGAGCTGATTATAGATAAGGTGATATGAGAGTTCATAGCTATGGAGGAGATGAGAAAGTCTCGGGAGCAGTAGATAGCGCAAAGAGCCAGTAGCTCGTGTATAACTACAACCCAGGAGGAGAGCAAGCCCCAAGATTAGATGGATGTCGGTGCTTGAGCACCATGTTTTTGATACTTTTGATCCCCCGTCCTTATTGATACTTGTGTATACTTTGTTCTTATTGTTGTTTTTCTCTAGACAATTTAGTTTGTTATTGCTTTGATAGATGTTTTGTTTTGGATGTTTAGTTATAATTTACTATGTTGGATAATTAGTTTTATTTTAGGTTTTTATGTATATACTTTGAGGACAAAGTATCATCTTTTTGGTGGGGTATGAGAAGTTATGGACTATGGTAAAGTCTAAGTAACTTTTAGTTCATAACTATCCTATTTTTATCCCAAGGTTTTCTTGTCATGTTTCTTTTTCATTCGAGGTGAGTTTACTTTCTATTGAACTGACATATTTAGGTATCATTGATAATTTGTAGATATATAGTGATTATTACTTTTGGCATGTGTTTAATCTTGAATGGTCTTATAAATGTTTTCAGAAAATAGGTACCCTCAAAATTTTTGAGATTGTTGGGTACCATTGGAATTTTGCAAGTGATTGTCTGGCAACGTTCATTCTGATACAGAGAGGGCAAGTTGATGCTTGAAACATGACCTGTGAGTCTATGTTAATTATGTATGCAATGCCATATGTATTGCGTTTGTCATATTCATGCACGGTGTACTGATTCAGAACTTGCCTTTTTACTCTAAAATTGGATTGGAGATTTGGTTGATTGGGAAAGGATCTTAGGTATTTATTCTTTAAAATAGTCCACTCTTTCCTAAATGTCTTACCAAATGTAGTAGTTGACCCCTTGTTCCAAATGTTTGAGCTTTACATGTACTTGTTCTTTCATAACTCCTAGTTAGCCTAACCTTATTTTGAAAAATACCTTGATAAGGACCCTAGTCCATCCTTGAACATGTGAACCTTGATTTTGACAAAAAGCCTAAGTTGAGGGTGGCTACCAAAGGTGGCCTTGGTTTAGGGAGCGGATATTGTGTACTTCACCTCAGGCTAAAAGCCTAAGTTGAGGGTGGCTCTTTTTGTTGTGGTAAAGTAACAAAAATAAGGTGATTAGTAGGTAAAGAAAGAAAGAAGATAAGATCATATGTTGGGTGAGAGAAAAAGGAAGAAAAAGTGCCTTGAAATGAAAAGAATAGCAAAAATGAGTTCAAAAATGAGGCACAACGGAAAGAGAAAAAGAAAGCAACCCAAAAAGCTTTCAAATGAAGAATAAGGGAGGACAAAATGAAAAAGGCTAAGTTGTTGAGGTGAAAATGTTGAAAAATATGGTTCTAGGATGGCTTTTAGTTACTAATTACCCATATTACCTTACCAAAGCCCCATGAGCCTACATAGCATATAAAGTCCTAAAGTGATCCTAATCCAACTAGTTCAACAATTTAGAGTATGAGTACAAGGGTGTAATGCCCCACACCTTACACTACTAGTACAAGTCAAATGAAACATGACATGGTTTGGTCAAATTAGCTCTAATCTTCAAAAGTGTTTGAATCTCGCGTTAATGGGCTATATGCGCGTCTAGCACTTAAGAGGGTCGAGTGTATACATGTTTTGTGTCGAATTGAGGAGATTACGACCTTAAAATGGATTGATAGAATTGAGATGCTTGTAGTACTTAGAAGCTAGCAGGTAAGTCACCTACTTACTTATCTCAAAATTGCTAACTAAATGGAGACGAGACCCGGCGTCGAAATTGTCCAAGTTCGATTATGAATAAAATATGTGTTAAGGGTGTAACTATGGACCCTGATTTAACATCACATATGTACTATATTTTCAGCCCAAGTATGATAGTAATACATGCCCAAAGATATCATAAGACTCTTGGAAACTTTAGGCCCAAACCAAGAAGGACAAAATCTGAAAAATAGTCAGCCCAAGTCCAATCAAG
>JAOTQJ010101147.1:0-11535 GCA_025642045.1 Solanum sejunctum
AAGAATGGAGACACAATTAATAGTTGTGTCGGAGTTGGCAAGTGCCTTTATGTACCAAGGAGAGATCTATGTTTCATACCAAGTGATACAAAATCAAGTAACCTTATATACCTCGTTGTATTACCTTGTTACCACCTCAAGATAACCTTTCCTTCCTCCAAATAATTATCTATAATATAGTAGGTAATAAAACTAGCATTAATAGCTAATAAATACACCTTGGCAGCCCAATCACATAACAAAACAATACACGGGCAGCAAGCGGGTATTTATAAATCTGAGCATATTCTTCCAACCTCTACGTCTCTAATCGTATTTTCCAACATACATTCACATGTACACATCATGCCCTGCCTGTTTTAATGCCATAACAGTCCTACAACATATAACAATTCCACACAATCTAAAAATGGACAGCATAACGTTACCTTCCTTCGCTATCTTTCGACGTTGACAACTCCAAACCTATTCCAACTCCAACCAAACTGTTCTAACAACAATAACACATATAAACAAACCTAAAACAATCTTATAATAGCACTTAAGAAGTCATGAGGGATGTGAGCTAATAGCCTTACATATAACAGCCCGCGAGTTCCAATCAACAAGACGCTTAAGATAACACAATAAAACGCGCTTATTAAATGAAACCAAAGTCAGGGCAGAAACCTTAGGGTGATCTTTGTAACTCAAACCATGTTAATAACACCATGTTCTCTTCATAATACTACCCATAAACCATAGAAAGATCACTAAAACAAAAGACAAGTATGCAGCAACTTTCTCAACATAAGTTGTCTCAAATTTCCAGCACAACATACTAGCATATACTTCATGTTTTTCATAATAAAACCATACTAAACACATGTGTAAACTTACTTACCACTTAATTCAAGGTGTAGGGCTTATCCAAGAACCTTAGAAGTCCCTTTTAGCTACTTACAAAGTTAAGAAAAGTTGAGAGGAAATAGAGAGAGCAATCTGATTTTTTGTGAGTTCAAGTGAGAAATGAATTGTGGAGCTGCTTTAGAGCCCTTTATAAAAGGGTCTTTGGCCGACCTTCGCTTGAATGTTTCACCAACTTATGCCATATATTATCAAGCTGGTTATAAACCATCTTGGAACTCACACTTGGACCTAAATGGGTCTCCAAGTTGATGGGCTTGGGCTGCCTATTTTCTAACTTTCTCTTCACTTTGTTTGGGCCCAAATTGTTAAGTGTGTTGTGATGTCTTTGGGACCTTTTTATTATACTTATTGGACTGAAAATGTAGCCCATTTATGATGCTAAAACATGGGCCAAAGTTACACCCTTAACACGAACTTTATTCATAATCGAACTTGGACGAATTTGACGTCGAGCCTCGTCTCCGTTTAGCTAGCAAATTTAAGCTAAGCAAGTAGGTGATCTCTAGTGGACCTCTCAGTAGGATTCGAACCCAGCACCTACTAGCTTGTTAAGTCCTACAAGCACCTCAATTCTTTCACTTCATTTAAGGTCTAATCTCCTCAATTCGACAGACCCTCTTAAGCGTTAGACGCATATATAACCCATTAACACGAGATTCCAGTACTTTTAAAAATTAGCACTAATTTGACCAAACTATGTCATGTTTAATTTGAATTGTACTAGTATTGTAAGATGTGGGGTGTTATAGGAAATAGGTGATTTTGATAATTTTCTGTATGTGTTAGCCAATGAATTCTGGCTCTGCTGGTCGACCCGATGCAACTTTCCCAAAAAATTCGTACGAATGGGTCTATAATGAGCTCGGCAAGAGGCCCAGGTGGCCCCAAAGCAGCAAAGGAGGCCTGGTAGAATTTTATGGTCTAAGGAATAGGAAATATACGATTTAGATAGTTTTCTGTGGGTGTTATATCATGAATTTTGGTGCTGTAGGGGCTCAGACGCAATTTTTATCAAAAGATCATATGAGTGGATCCACAACAAGCTCGAAAAGAGGCCCAGTAATGGTGGGGGATGCCTGTTAGAATTTTATGGGCTAAAGGACATGAAATAGATGATTTTGGCAGTTTTTTGTAGGTGTTAACCCACAGATTTTGGCGTTGAGGGGGGCTCCACCATAACTTTTCTGAAATATCATATGAGTGGGTCCGCAATGAGTCTGGTAAGAGGCCTAGGTGGCCTGACAGTGGCAGGGGACACCTGGTAGAATTTTATGAGCCAAGGAATAGAAAACAGGCAATTTCGACAATTTTCTATAGATGTTATCCTAAGGATTCTGGCATAGCAGGGGGTTCGATGAAACTTTCTTCAAATATCATACAAGTGGGTCTATAACGAGCTCAAAAGATGCCCAGGTGGCCTGACGATGGCGAGAGATACCTGGTAGGATTTATAGGACAAGGAATAAGATACAGGTGATTTCAGCAGTTTTCTGTGAGTGTTAGCCCACGAATTCTGGTGCTACAGGGAATTCAGCACAAAATTCTTGAAAACTCATACGAGTAGGTCCGGAAAGAGCCCGACAAGAGGTTCAGATAGCCCGGCGCCAGCGGGGGGGATGCCTGGTAGGATTTTATAAGTCGAGAAACAGGAAACAAGCGATTTTGCTAGTTTTTTGTGGGTGTTAGCCCACAGATTTTGCCGCTGCAGGGGGTCTGGCACAACTTTCCCAATAAATCATACGAGCGGGTCCGCAACGAGCCTAGCAAAAGGCTCAGGTAGCCCAGCGGCGATGGGGGAAACCTTACAAGATTTTATGGGCCAAGGAACAAGAAACAGGTTATTTTTACAGTTTTCTATGGTTGTTAGTCCATGGATTCTGGCGCTGTAGGGGGGGTCCGGCGCAACGTTCTTGAAAAATCATACAAGTGGATCTACAACAATCCCCACAAGAGGCTCAGGTGGCTCGACGGTGACGGGGGACGCCTAGTAGGATTTTTTGGGTCAAGGGAAAAGAAACAGGTGATTTCGGCAGTTTTCTGTGGGTGTTAGCCCACGAATTCTAGCGATGCAGGGGGCTCCGGCCAAACTTTTCTGAAAAATCATACGAGTGTGTCCATAACTAGCTCGGCAAGAGGCCAGGTCTCCTGATGGAAGTGGAGGACACCTGGTCGAATTTTATGGGCAAAGGAATAGGAAACAAGTGATTTCGCTATGATCAAGTCTTGGAATGGACACTTAGGATTCATTCGAAATCCAAATTCCACAAACCAAACATGTATCCTTATTGGAAATGGTGATCCAGACTCAACGAAATAATCAGAATTCGATTTTGAGGTCCCCTCGACACAACTTCCAATGCTACTCCAATAAATTAGTTTAAAACTCAATATATCAAAGCTACCCTCAAAAACTTCATAAATTATAACGAGATCATTTCTAGTGTTAGTTTCACCATTTGAAACTATTAGAACTATTAGAATTTTGATCTGAGCTTTCAAACTCTGAATGTTGACCAAAGTCAAATTTTGCCTTTGAAAACAACTAAAAATGCAATTTTGGGTTAAAATCTTCGTTTTAACTCTAAATTCAGTTTTGTAACTTCTCCTAAATCAGATTCGTCATTCCGGAGCTAGTGGAATCGATGAATTTCTAATTCAATACTCAAAACTCAGAATGATACAAAAACTCACCTTTTCAACAATTTAAGCTTCCAAAAGTGTCAAAACTCATATTTTCCACTTTTAAAACTCGGGATTCCAGTTCCAACCACACAAATAGTTCAAAATTGGTCCAAAACAACTTACAAAAGGGCAAAATAGTAATTTTTACAGATAAATTTAAAAATGATCTACAAGATCATTACACATAAATGACTTGGGATCGCTGTAAAAACGCTCTGACAAATGAAAACGATGCAGAATTATAGAAATGACTTGAAGGTCATTACATAATTAACACTGATTTTTCAATAAATAAAATTATTTTATGGCGGAGTATCCCCAAAATATACTTATGTGTAACATGATTTAAGTATTCATTAATTTGGCATAAGCATAGGTACCCAGCAACAATATGGTACTACTCAGGAAGGATGTTATAATAAAAAACTTTGAATTAGACCCCATGCATGTATGTCCCAATTCCACTTAATTGATGTTAGGGATAATTAATTCATTAATGTTTTGGAGGGGTTAGGTGGTCTCTTGGACAAGACAGTATAAAACAATGTACAAACTCCAATAATGTTGTCTTCACCCAAGGAATTCTTCATATTTGCACTTTTATCCATTCACATGCATTAATTATGCCTCTTATATCAATGGCATAATGACATGGAAGGTGAAGTAGTTGAAAAAAAACCTTTGACCAAAATAACTCTACTTCAACAGAAACTTTGCTAGGCACAATACAGATAATTTAAGAATTGAGATTTACATCTCCGCTTATAAAAAAAATTCTTGGTTGAAGTGTTTCATCACATGAAATTTTATGTGGCATGAAAAAGTGTGTTTATATATAAATTTTTTAAAAAATATGAGATTTTTAATCTTAAACTTAAACTAATTGATCTATTATAAGAGAGAAAAGAATTTTGATAGTGTAAGAATTTATTACACAACGATTTATATAACTTGAACTTAAACGTATATAAAAATCCATCATAAAATGGCAAATTCTTATGGTGGCTATTGTCTTATCTATCTATCATAACTAGTTGTTCAAATTTATACCGAAACTAATAATTCGAATTGAAAAACAATTATCGACTTATTGATAATGAGTTATTGATGAATTAATTTTAATAACGATTTTGATTTTTTTTTAATCAGATTGTCAATTTTTAACGGTTTGAGACTTTAGTAATAGGTTAATCAATAATGCGATAGTAAATTAATAAATTGTATTTTATATCACTCGGTATATGAAGTTAAGATTTAGTTGCATACAATCATTTCAGACTGTCTTAAAATCTTAGCTATTCTACAAGGTGCCAATGATTATTTTTAAGCAAGATGCAATATGTCAACTTATGTGCATGATTCAGTTGGTTTGTCACATTATTTCTATAAACTATTTTTAGTAATTTTTAATACAAAATCTTAATGGTTAAACTAAATAATAATCAAATCGATAACGTTCAATAGCCAATAAATCGATCACAATTAATAATCGATAGCCACTAGACTCATATCTTGATAATTCATGATTTAACATATTTATTCTAATCGATAAACTTCAAAATCAACTCAAATCTATCTGGACGAAGCCTTTACCATAACCTTCTCCGTATTCAAATTACTAGGAGTTAACAATGTAAACAAGCCCTGAGTTATATTTTCCCTTTCTAAATAATTAATTTTAAAAATTAATCTAAATAATTGATGTGTCACAAAATCAAGAATAGATCTTATTCAATGTGCAGATTTAATAAATGTTAATTATAGCAACTTTTAAAAAACCATAATTAAGGTTTCTTTAGTCAAAATCTCTCTTAATTTGTAGGAGTAAACGATATTCTTAATTCATGTATCCAAGCCTAAAACATCAATTACAGATCATCAGAAATACTCTTTGTCTCATTGTAACGTTTTGTCCCAACACTGTAAAGTATTGTCCGATTTTGAGCCTAGCCCATTAGGGATTTATCCCTTTGGACTTACTCCAAAAGGCGTCTTCCCTCTATAAACTCAATGTCCTCGCTAAGGTTTGCCCTACTACATGAAATTTGCCTAGACTCAGCACCCGTCTCACCGAGATTTGTCTAAACTCAATTGAACTCTAGCCCCACATCGACAAGGCTGACACATGATGACTTTAATACCATCTACAACTGATCCAACACTATGAAGTATTGTCCGCTCTTGGACCAAACCAATCATGGATTTATCTCTTTGGACTCACTCAAAAAATGTCTCATAATATATAAACTAGTCATTTAGTTATATACCCAACATCTCCTGTGTTTTATCGATGTGGGACATCTCATCCGATTGTTACACTCATATTAATTTTTCATATTATTATAAATAATTATTTTAAATTTGTCAATTTACAAAAATAAGATAAAATTTATCATATTCTCTCCATTTACCCTTATAATTACTTTTTTTTTAGAAGTGTAAGCAAATTTATAAATTTTGTTAGAAAATCTAATGGATAAATTAATATATTGTGCTTCCTATTTACTCATCTGTCCAAAAATAGTTATTCATTGTACTAAAAATAGATGTTTAATAATATTTGTCTAATTTATGAAATTAAGAGATAGTTTAATTCTTCCTCCATCTCAAATTAATTGAATTTTTGAGATTTTTTTCAATGTTTAAAATAGTTGATTTGTTGAAAGTTCAAAAAGAATGTTTGGAACTTTTTTCATATTTGTCATTTCATTTATTGAAGTTTTATATTTTCTAAAAAATAAATTACACTACATATTTATGATTTCACAAAGGGCAATAGTGAAAAGTATGATGTAAATTTTATCTTTGAACGATTTTCTTAATATGTGTGCATTACCTCACAAGTTTAATTAATATGAGACAGAGAATTAATTTCAAATTTATTTTTATTATTAATTATAGTTATTTTCCTATTATATTTTTTAAGATATTATATTTATTACAATTTCATAAGAAATATGCAAAGTTAATAGTGGACAAATATATGTATTCTATTTTTAGCTTTTATATATATGTGTGTGTATATATATATTGCATCTCTTCCTTCCCCCTAAAAACTAACTCAAGTATATATGTAGCTTTTAACACCCTTCAAGTGATATCGGATATCAGGCCAATACAATAGACAAATAAAGAAAACAATCAATTAGCAACAATGATTTCATCATTAATACCACATAAAAAGCTTTTTAATGTGTGATCAATTCTGTACCTCCTTTTCATAATTAGAATAAAATGACTATTTAAATGGTTTTTTAAAAAAACGTTTGAATGTAAAATAATGATTCATTAATATAATATTAGAATAATAATTCATTTATATAATATTAAAATAATAAATTTAGACATAGAGTTTAAAACATCTTTTCAACAGATTAAGTTCATTTTTTCATAACTTGAGATTTGCGTACATCCCATTATTTTTAAATTTTAATATGATGATATTACTTATTTAATCAATTAATTTAAATTCATCTTTTAAGAGAAAAATTTTCTACTAATATAAATTTTTTTATTTCAAAAGCTCAAAGTCAAAGTTTTTATTTAAAAATTAAAATAATTTATTTTAATATTAAAATTTAAATTCAAAATATCTAAAAACGAGGAAAGGCATTATGACTGTTGAAAAGCACCAGAAAAAAAATACGTTTTCTTAATTGAATTTAGAAAGAGAATCTAAGTTTAAAATTTGAATTCCCTCTTTTCCATTTTACTTGACATTTACATTAAAAATCAATATTTTATTTAACTATTTCAGCAATATATAAAATAATAATATATATAAACATAACATTTTAAATAGTACAACAAAAACATATTCAGAAAATTCTACTTCGTAGAATTTGAAAAGAATAGAATATATTAAATAAATATTATTAATAATATAAATTGAATAAAATATATTTTTAGTTATTTTTTAAAAAACGTGTTAAGTCAAACAGGAAGCAAAAGAAAAGGAAGGCAGTATGTTAAAATGGAAAGAGTGAGTGACGAAGAAGTTTGTTGGTGGTATAGTGGTGAAATTGTTTCTTTCTTAATTAAATATCTCATATTTGAGTTCAAAATATGATAAAAATTATATTGCAAGTATCACTTTAAATAGAGAGAAATATTAAAAATACTCTCCAACTTGTCATGAATTTTCGTTTCGTCCCCAAACTATTGATTGACTTAAAAATACCTCTCAACTTGGCGAACAAAGCTTAAATACACTCTCGAACTTAGCACAAATTATTAATTTTGTCTCTAAACTATTGATAGATTTAAAAATACCCCTCAACTTGCCGAACTGGACTTCTATACACCCCTCTCGCATGCCACATGGCATAACAAGTGAATACAATTTATATAAAGTGCGTGAAAGGTTAAAAAAGACCATATCAACCTTTTTTTTCATGCAACTTTTAATTACCAAACTATTAGAATATCCTTCTTCTTCTCATTTAACGTTTCCTTTATTAATGACGACCTCAAAGCAAATCTTTTTTGTTTTTATTCTCATTTTTAATTGTTTGATTCTCTTTCTTTTTCTATTTTTATGATTATTTTTTGTCAATGTGGACTTCTGGCAATGTTAAAAATTTTATGGTCGGAATATGACAATCTCGTAAGAAGATTTTAGGATTGTAAAAATATAGCAGCGAATGAAGTTCTACAAAATTTTAAATCGAAATTTAATGAGTTATAGAAACATGAAACTGGGAGAGGGGGTGTTTTTAAACCTATCAATAGTTTAGGAACGAAAACAAATAATTCGTGTCAAGTTCGAGGGTGTATTTAAACTTACATCACCAAATTGATGGGTGTTTTTAAGAATAGTTTAGGGACGAAACTAATAATTCGAGCCAAGTTTAAGAGTGTATTTAAGCTTAGTTCGCCAAGTTAATGGGTATTTTTAAACTTATCAATAGTTTAAAAATAAAACTAATAATTCATAACAAATTCGAAAATCTTTTTAATACTTCTCTCCTTTAAATAATATTATACTATACGATCTAAATTTACAAGGCTTCACTAGACTTTGACCCGGAGTTCTCTTCATTAAAAAATCAATCTATTCTCTCTCTTTTTTTCTCTCCGTTAATAATAAAAAGCGTGTTCTTCTTGGGAATAGATCATGAAAGTGAAAAGGAGGGTTAGTGCTAATGGAACTTTGGATCATACCAAAAGGTTTTACCTGAATGATTATCCAACAACAACATATGAGTGTGGTTTTATAATTGAAGTGTGAAAAAAGTAAATGTATGCAAATCTAATTTATATTTGCAGAATTAAAAAAAAATCTTTTCTTAGACTCTTAATTTAAAAAATATTTTTAAATTAAAAATATAAAAGTAAAAATTATAATGAAAATATTGAAGAGAAGTACCGACGATTGACATAACAAAGATACACTAAAATAAAAATAGTAATAAAATAATTGTATCAATTTTCATTTCAGCTTTGGTGTCACGATTTAATTTCTCAAATCATGATGGCATCTATCATAACTATTTATCGATAGGTAAGTTAATTTGTAACACGAAACTACTAGTAATGAGTTTAACGGCAGAAATTAATAATTTAATAGATCAACTTAGTAAAAGAGTGAATCCAAATAAATATATACATCCAAATCAAATGATCACTCTCAAATCCTAGAAGCAACGAGTACAGAGCTACTACAAAATAAATACAAGTCTCAAAAGTGGTCCTAAATAAAATATGTTCATACCAGGCTAGTCTAGAATAGCAAAAGAAGGGCCATAAAAACTAAAGGAGATTGTAATGATCCAAAATACCGAGCTCGTCTCTAAAAATGACTGATGCAAACTAGAATAATCAATGTTGATAACTAGTATTTGGACCTATATTATGAAAGTAGATGCAGAGTGTAATATGAGTACCAGATAAAGGTACTTAGTAGGCATCATCAGCCGACTAAGAAAGAATAATACAAATAATAAAAAATACTAGAATAAAACACAAACAAAAATCAAAGATCAAAAGTTGTAAAGGTATGTACACGGGTGTAAAGAACTATAGATACTAAAATACAAACTTCAACTGAGCCCCGATAAACCCAAAAAGTACATCCGCATGCAAAATTAAATTCTAACAGACCCCCATAAATTGATGGATGCATAGAATAACTAAATTTATGAAGAACCAGATTCGCAAACCAAGATTGAGATCATAGAACAAAACTTTAATTCAAACTCAAGTGCTGAAAATAATTTAACAAGGCTGGAGCATAAATTCACGTGCATGCCGAAAGCATTTTAAGAGTTGATATTGGAGCATAAATTTGGATACTTATTGAGGGTATCTCTGAATGCAAGACCGGAGTATAAATTTGGATGCTCGTTATAAGTCCATTGATGCTGAGGTCAGCGTAGAAATTCGAATACTCGTCAAAAGATAATAATAGTGACAAGAACAGAGTATAAATTTGAACGCTTGCCAAGGGCATACAATGACCGCTAAGGATAGTCATATCAACTGGATACTGAATCGACTTTAATATTCCAGATCAAAACATAAAACGAGGCCCAACATGCTTCCAGTGCACTTTATGGAATCATAAAATCATGATTTATGGGTGATAAGTTATAGAAGCAACGTTACTGCCTAGATAAAATCCATCTCTATCTATCAAACCTAAATCTATTTTATTTATTTATAAGGACTTAAGTTGGTCGGAACGACACCAAAAAAAAATAACATCTATCCAATATAGAAAGATAGCAAGTCTAGACTTTTACTAGCCTAAGCCTAAAATAAGGCCCACATGCTTCAAATATACACAAATAACACGTACAATTAATCTACAAGGAACAGAAAATTAATATAACAGTTCAAGTATCCATTGTACTCATAAATTGCTTAAAACATGAATTCCAGTAAGAAAGGCATACTTAGCTCATTCTTGCCCATATTCATGCAAATTCACATAAATTTATGTACTCAAACTTAATCTTAAAAGAAAAAAAGTCGTAGTCTATCTATAGGCTGATCACATGTGCTTCAAATCACAATGTTGAAACTTTCTTTATACGAACGACCTCTGAACGCTATCATGCTATCAAAAATAGAATCACAATATCATTATGATTATTTTGACACTGCATTCACAAGAAATATGAACAACCCAATTTCAGAGTCAAAATCAAGAATCTGGGACTGGCATAAAAAATTTTGAAATTAAAACTTTTAAAAAGATCCTAAATAATTCTCATCCCGAAATAGAACACAATTCGGGACTCTGAATAGCTCAACAAATGAGATGCAATGAAAACTCAAATTTATCCCAAAAATATAACATGACAGTAGGTAAAATGTTAAAAATATGTCAAACAAAAGCTTCTATAGCACTTTCCAACCACATGACGACATTCTCCCAAAAAAATACAAAATTCAATCTTTGAATCACAAAATTTGGGTCTAAAACAAGGAAGAAATCATCTTTAAAAGTTTTAGAATTAAGGAGATCTTGTCTGGTATACAAAATAAATAAGGCCACCAAAGTGATCTTCATGAACACGACCATAAAGGCCTGCGATCGAGGAGTCACAAAAAATAATCTCTGCGATTGCAAAAGGCTTGATCGCAACCCCAACAGCCAAGCTTATCAAGCCTTCATGAACGCAACACCCTACTTGTAATCGAGAAGGTCAATTCAACTGTCACGACCCAACCCAGGGGCCGCGATTGGAGCCGATAGGGCACCCAGACATACACTATACCGAATTTCCATTCACGATAGCTAGGGAATTTCACGAAATTTTGACAGAGTTTCCTTTGTTTTTCTAACTAACCTCACCTGCAAACCGCGAACCCAACAATACCAAACATCATTATAAGTTCATATATATACAAAGGCGAGCCAACAAGGTCGCCGCTGCGGCAGAGCCGCCCAACAAACACATCATACAAACGAGTTCATACCAACATGATTTCCCACAC
>JAOTQJ010101158.1:0-11534 GCA_025642045.1 Solanum sejunctum
ACTACCTTTAAAGTCCAATGCATAAGCTTGCAACATATCTTCAAGTGTCTGAATGGTGCATTCTGCTTGACCGTCTGTTTGAGGGTGGAAAGCTATACTCAAATTCACTTGTGTCCCTAAACTCCATTGGAAGGACTTCCAAAACTTTGCAGTGAATTGAGCTTCTCAGTCAGATATAATAGAGATTGGGACTCATGTAGCCTGACTATCTCTTTGAGGTATAGCTTGGCATACTCTTCAGCTGCATAATCACTCCTGACTGACAAGAAGTCTGCTAACTTTGTGACTCTATCAACTATTACCCATATGGGTCAAACTTCTGAAATGAGTGAGGTAACCAGGTAATAAAATCCATGTTAATCATATCCCACTTCCATGTTGGAAGTTCTATACACTGCATATAACCTCATGGCTTTTTGTGTTGTACTTTTACTTGTTGGCAATTTAGATATTGAGCCAAAAATTCTGTAAGGTCCCTTTTCATACCTCCCCACCAAAACAGTCCCATCAGGTCATGATACATCTTAGTTGATCCTGCATGGCTGGAACATCTAGAATGATGGGCTTCTTCCATTATCCTTTAACTTAGTCCATTAATATCAGACATACATAATCTATTGTGGTAATAAATTACTCCATTTTGTATAAGGTCAAAGCCTTTTATCGTACTCTGACTCACCTTTTTCTTAAGCTATCATAGAATGGGATCCTCAAACTATTTTTTTTTCACCTCCATTACTAATGAAGATGCTGCTGCATTATGTACAATAATCCCTTCCTTTGGAGTCTCGAGAAGGCGAACTCCCAAACTAGCTAGTTGTCGTAGATCGTTAGGAACTCCTTGACTTACCATAGCTTGATCACCAATATTCATGATTGTCTTATGGCTTAGAGCATTGGCTACCACATTTGCCTTCCCTAGTTGGTAAAGTAGATCAACGTCATAATCCTTCATTAGCTATAGCCACTTATGCTATCTTAAGTTTAGGACTTTCTGCTTTAAGATGTATTATAGGCTCTTATGATCAATATATATATTGACGTGAATCCCATACAAATAGTGGTGCCATATTTTCAGAGCAAACACAACCGCTGCTAGCTCAAGATTATGTGTTGGATAGTTTTTCTCATGTGGTCGTAGCTATTTAGATGCATAATCAATTACCCTACCATGTTTTATCAGTACACACCCTAACCCAACTCTTGAAGCATTGCAATATACTACATACCCCTCGGTGCCTTCTTGGAGTACTAGCACAGGTGCATAAGTTAGCTTATTTTTCAGCTCTTCGAAGCACCTTTCACATGTATCATTCCATTGCAACTTGGTTTCCTTATGTGTCAACTTTGTCAGAGGTACAGAAATAGAAGAAAAACTTTCAACAAACCTTCTGTATTAACCTGCAAACCCTAGAAAGTTCTGAACTTCCGTGAGTGTCATAGGACTTGGACAATCTTTCACAGTCTCTATCTTTAGTGAACTAACCCTTATTCCCACATCAGACATAATATAACCCAAGAATGCATCTAACTTTAGCCAGAATTCACATTTAGAAAATTTGGCATACAACTATTGATCATGAAGAACCTATAACAATTATCATAAGTGATTTGCGTAGTCCTCTTTTGATCTTGAATATACCAAAATGCCAACTACAAACACTATCACGAATACATCTAAGAATGGCTTAAATAACTTGTTCATGAGATCCATAAAAACTGTTAGTGCATTCGTTAGCCCAAATGGCATAACAAGAAATTCAAAGTGGACCATAGCGTGTTCTGAAAGCAATCTTAGGTATATCTTTCTCCTTCACCCTCACTTGGTGATAACCTGATTTTAAATCAATTTTTAAAAAGTATTTGGCACCCTGTAACTGATCAAATACATCATCAATCTTAGGGAGGGGGTATTTATTCTTAATTATTATCCTATTCAATTGTCGATAGTCGATATACATTCTCAAGGTTCCATCCTTTTAATGTACAAATAATAGTGGTGCACCCTAAGGGGACACACTAAGTCTTATAAAACTCTTCTCCAATAAGTCTTTTAACTACTCTTTTAATTCACACAATTTTGTCAGGGCCATTGTATATGGAGGGATGAAAATAGGTTCAGTGCCTGGAAGTAAGTCAATACCAAAATCTATTTCTCGTTCTAGAGGTAAGCCTGGAAGTTCTTCGGGAAACGCAACAAATTCATTCAATATGGGAACTGATTGAAGAGTTGGTGATTCTGCCTCCATATCTCTCATCCTATCTAAATGATATATACACCCTTTAGATGTCATCTTTCTGGCCTTAAAATAAGAGATAAACTTACACTTTGGTGCCCCAATATTGCCTTCCCATTCAAGAACTGCCTTATTTGGAAACTCGAAGTACACTTTCTTAGTTCGGCAATCCATAGTGGTATAGCAAGAAGTTAACCAATTCATGCCCATTGTAACATCAAATTCCACCATTTCTAGCTCAGTAAGGTAAGAGAATGTGTCACGGTCACAAACAGTTACTAAACAGTCATAATAAACCCTTCTAGCCATAATAAATTCACCGATACACTTCAAATGGTTTGTTCAATAATTTGGGTGTTCTCTTAAGCTTCCCAGCAACTAGTGGTGTAATGTATGATAGTGTAGAACCAGGTCAATTAGTTCATATACATTATGTGAAAAGATGTACAATGTACCTGTGACCACATCAGGTGAAGCTTCTAAATTTTGTTGACTCCCTAGAACATAGGTGCGATTCTATACTCCGCTAGAGCTAGATGCCACTATAACACCTCTACTATGACCCATAGGTGCTTGTTGACCCCAACCTAATAGATGGACTGACGATGATGATGTAATAGCTAACCCAATAGATTGTGCTATTTCACCCATACATCTCCTTGGGTAATCTCTCATCATATACCTTGGCGCACCAAACCAATAGCAAGTGTCTGTCCCAACATGACATATAACTAAATGACTTCTTCCACACTATTTACAAGGCTGCATAGGGGTCATTTACTGGCTTGTCGAATATCCATATATTTGGGCACCTTTCCATTCACTTCTTAGACCAAACTGATTTCTCCTACACCCCTAAAGTTGTGAAGGAGCACTGGTTGCTGAGTAGGAGGATGATGGCATAGGTAGTCTATTAAACAACTGAGGCCTAAGATCACCTTGGGGTGGTGTCAACTTCCCTGTAAACTTGGCCCTATTGGATTATGCCCTTTCTAACTTTTGTGTCCTTCTCCTTTGCCTTTGAACCTCTAATTTTTGTGCGAAAGCTTGCATTCTCGCTATATCCATGTCTTTGTTCAAAGAAGCAATGGTACAGTCTCTAACCAGATACGTATCCAATCTTTCCACATATCGATGAACTCTATCAGCCATAGTAGCAACTACATTAGGAGCATACCTGGCCAGGTAATTAAATTGAAGGCTATACTCCCCCATGATTATATTCCCTTGGTGGAGATTCAATAACTGATCTACACAGTCCTCTCGGATCTCTAATGGCAAGTGATAGTCAAGAAATGCCTCTTTGAACTCCTTCCAGGTAGTTGGGGGTGCATCCATACCCTTAGATTGCTTCCAAGCTTCATACCATAATATAGCCATACCCTTCAACCTATATGTTGCTAACTCTATAGCTTTTGTACCACTCACATGCATAACATCTAAAGTGCGCTGAACCTGATCAATAAAGCTTTGGGATCTTCATTAGGATCAGTGAAGGATGGAGGGTCCAAATTAAGGAAATCACGTATCCTCGTGACAGTTGCCCTATTCGCACCACCTATACCTATAACTGGACCTTCCTGTCTTTGACCTTGGCTAGCAATTATACGAGTCAATAGTTAGACTGCATCAATAGGTGGTTTTTGGGAATTTCACTACTTTTGGGTTCATCAGGAGCTGGAGGAGTTGGAGGTATCTGTGATAGAGACTCCTCTTGAACCTCATTTCGTTGTCTCACCTGACTAGGTATACCAACCACCACTTCTACTCCCTTCCATTTACCTTTGTTTTACCTGGTTTCTAGCATACTTGCTGTACAAAACAATTTAGGAGTTAGACATAATACACCTGTTACACTTGGCTCTATGGCACGATCTAAAGAATGAAAAGAAAGTAACAACTACTAAATGCCACATACCCTCCTGCTTATAAATGTGGTGCACAATACATCAATAAACAAGATTCGACCTAGACACAATTGTAGACTCCCTAGGATGACCCGCTCTAATACCACTTCTGTCATGCCCAAAGTCCCATTATGGTGGACAGGCACCCGTTGACAATAAGTCTTGGGAGAACCAACCTGCATCTATGCACTTTTTAGACATATTATAAGGGATTTCTACATTCAGCATGCCTTTAAGAAAGTAAACAGTAATAACAAGCCAAAAGGAAATGCCTATGGCTAGACCGTTGGGGGCACGGCGTATATAGTATGAGACATGACCATACTTTAATTAACATAGTCTGCAAAGTCTCTAGATAAGGAAAAGAATCTAATAAGGGTTGAGAAAGGCCTTGCCTCGACAAACTATACAATACAAAAATCTAAGCTCTAGATGCACAAAGCAATGAAGCAACCTAGAGCTTGGTAACTGCAACTGGATATCCTGTACTCCTACTGGAGAGATCAACTAACACCAACGCTAGCAGCATAAAATGCAAGTCCCCCATAAGAGACGTCAGTACAAGATAATGTATTGAATATGTAAAGCAGGAAATATTGTCTATGAAGTAACAACTCAAATAAGACTATGCACTGGTGCAGGGTAAGAGACCACCTTTGGTTATACTATGGGATCATGTACTTTATGTTCTTTTTATTACTTTACCTTTACTGTATAGTTTGTTCATAACATGTAATATAAATGACCAGCCGATCAGTGGTAATCTACATCAGGATTGGCCCTATTTAGGCTTTTTCTTTCATCCCTTGGGCTACCCCCCATGATAGGATAGACCCTGACTAGCTGATTCTTCTACCACTCGGGTTACCACCCATCAACAAGCAATATACTTTATCTTTCAATTACCTTTGAGATGATTCTTTAGTGGTCATAATATTGAAGCTGTAGGACTATAGATACAACATACGACATATAAACAATCACAAAAGACAACACCATAATGAAAGGAGTAGGTTACACAAATAATGAAATGCATAGGGGGTAGAATATCACATGAACTTTATTTAGTAGAACGAACTCGTGTATCTTGGTGTCCAAGTATGTATATAGATTTGAAGGAAACTATGTAGGGAGCATACGAACATGTGAAAGAGTTGAGACATGGTTAATAATTGAGTCAGAGATGGTAACTATCTTTATATGCCAAAGAGGGATCAATGTTTCTTGCCAGATAATACGAAATTGAGTAGCCCTACATACCTCGCTGTACGACCTGGCTATTACCTCGAGATAACCTTTCCTTCCTTCAAATATTTATCTACAACACAGTAGGTGATAAAACTAGCACTAGCAACCAATATATAGATCTTGGTAGCCCAATCTAAAAAAAAAAAGCAACATACGGGCAGCAAGCATATAATTATAAACCTGAGCGTATTCTTTCAATCTTTCCACCTCTAATTGTACATTCCAATACACATGCTCATATACATATCATGTGTAGCCTATCTTAGTTCTATAACAGTCTTACAACAACCCAAAAAGCACAACACATAACAACTCTACACAACATACAAATGGGCGACAAACTTTACATCCCTTCGCTATATCTCAACGTCGACAATTCCAAACTTGTTTCAACATTACAAAAATTGTCCTCAATAGAACAATACATAAAAATAGCCTTAAAACAGTCTATAATATACCAAAGTAGTCATGAAGTACGCAAAGAAATAGACTTTCAATCCATAAGCCCACAAGTTCGTACTAAGAATACAATTGCAATAGCCTATAAGAACTCACTTTTATGGACTGTAAAAGTCATGCAGCAGCTTAGTTACATCACTAACAACTAAACCTTGTTAAAAACATAATTATTACTTCATAATTCAGCTAACTAAGAAGAGAAAATCCTCTTGAATAACAAGTAAAGTTCACAATAATCCTTAGGACAAATACTGTCCCAATTTCTAGCACAATCAAAACTAGCATATACTTCTTATTTGTCATGGGATAAGTATAAAAAAACATGGATATTTCTACTTAAATTATCCTTCAAGATTAAGGTTTCCTTCAACTATATTGGCTGCCTTCTGAAGTGAAGTAAAGAGAAAACAAGACTCTTTAGGAAAGCTGACAATTTTTTTCAGGTCAAATGACTTAAGGGGCTATTTTCGAGCCCTTTTAAAGGGTCTCTTTGGCCGACTTTCTCTTAAATGTTTGACCACATATTAGTACATGTTAAGAATTTGGTGATCCAGCAGCTTGGCCCTTACACTTGGTCCTAAATGGGTCTCAAAGTGGATGGGCCTTGGCTGCCCATTTTTCCTAATTCCTCTTTATTTAGTTTGGGCACAATTAGTCAAGTGGATTATTATGTACTTGGGCCCTTTTTATATCCTTCTTGGTCTGCAAATATAGTCCATTGATGATGCTAAAACATGGGCTAAAGTTACACCCTTAACACGGACTTTATTCATAATCGGACTTGGACAAATTTGACGTCGGTTTTTGTCTCTATTTAGATAGCAATTTAAGCTAAGCAAGTAGGTGACTCACCTGCTAGCTCCATAAGTCCTACAAGCACGTCAATTCTCTTACTTCTTTTAGGGTCGTGATCTCTTGAATTTGGCATAAAACTTATTTACACTCGACTCTCTTCAGCATTAGACATACATATCGCCCTCTAATTTGAGATTCAAGCACTTTTAAAAGAATGAGAAGTAGATTTTTGTATTGACTTACTTCCAGTCATTCAATTTATTTCTAGCCCTCCATATACAATAGCCCCGGTAGAATTATGTGAATTAAAGGAGCAGTTAAAAGACTTATTGGAGAAGGGTATTATAAGGCCTAGTGTGTCCCCTTGGTGTGCACCAGTGCTATTTGTATGTTAGAAGGATGGCACCTTGAGAATGTGTATCAATTATTGACAATTTAATGGGGTGACAATTAAGAAAAAATACCCCCTCTCCAGGATTGATGATTTATTTGATCAGTTGCAGGGTGCCAAATATTTTTCAAAAATTTATTTAAGATCTGGTTATCACCAAGTGAAGGTGAAGGATAAAGATATACCTAAGACGGGTTTCAGAACACGCTATGGTCACATTGAATTTCTTGTTATGTCATTTGGGCTAAAGAATGCACCAACAATTTTTATGGATCAAATGAATAGGGTAGTCAATCCATTCTTGGATGTGTTTGTGATAGGATTTTTAGATGATATTTTAGTATATTCAAGATCAGAAGAGGACTATGCAAATCACTTACGACAATTGTTACAAGTTCTTCGTGATCGACAATTGTATGCCAAATTTTCTAAATGTGAATTTTTATTAAAATTAGTGCCATTATTGGGTCATATTGTGTCTGATGAGAGAATAAGGGTTGATTCACAAAAGATAGAGGCTATGAAAGATTGGCCAAGGCTAGCAACACCCATGGAAGTTCGGAGCTTCCTAGGGTTGGCAGGTTATTACCAGAGGTTCGTTAAAGGGTTTTCTTCTATTTTTGCACCTCTAACAAAGTTAACACATAAAGAAATGAAGATTCGATGAAATATTGCATGTGAAAGAAGATTCTAAGCGCTAAACAATAAGCTAATTTTTGCACCTATGCTAGTATTTCCAGAAGGCACTAAGGGGTATTAAGTGTACTGCGATGCTTCAAGAGTTGGCTTAGGGTGTGTACTAAAACAACATGGTAGGGTAATTGATTATGCCTCTAAACAACTACAACCACATGAGAAAAACTATCCAACATATGACTTTGAGCTAGCAACAGTTGTGTTTGCTCTAAAAATATGGTGCCACTATTTGTATGGGGTTCACGCTGACATACATACTGATCATAAGCGCCTGCAGTACATCTTTAAGTAGAAAGACCTAAATTTAAGGCAACGAACATGAATTGAGCTAATAAATGATTATTACAGTGATATATTATTCTAACACCCCATACCTTACACTACTAGTACAATTAAAATGACATATAACATAGTTTGGTCGAATTAGCGCTAATTCTCAAAAGTGCTTGAATCTTGTGTTAATGGGCTATATGTGTGTCTAGTGCTTAAGAGGGTTGAGTGAATACACGTTTTGTGTTGAATTGAGGAGATTATGGACTTAAAATGAAGTAAGATAAATGAGGTTCTTGTTGGACTTAGAAGCTAGCAGGTGAGTCACCTACTTGCTTACTTAACATCACTAGTTAAACGGAGATGAGGCTCGACGTCGAAATTGTCCAAGTTTGATTTTGAATAAAGTCCATATTAAGGGTTTAACTTGGACCCATGTTTTAGTATCATAAATTGTCTGTATGTTCAGCACAAGAGAGGTATTAAAAAGGGCCCAAAGACAATACAAAACACTTAACAAATTTGGCCCAAACCAAGTGATGGAAAAGTTGGAAATAGGCAGCCCAAGCCTATCAACTTGGTGACCCATTTAGGCCTAAGTATAAGGGCCAAGCTGCTGCATTAGTAGCTTAATAACATGTGTTTTAAGATGGTCAAAACGTTAGAAGTAAGTCGGCCAAGCTAAGGCTTTAAAAGGGAATAATAACCAGCCTATAATCTCATTTCAACTTAGACAAGGAAAAATTTGTTTTCTTAGGTGGTTGTTTGCTCTATTTTGAAGGGTGGAAAAACCAGATTTACAACCTCACAAGGGTCCGTAAAGAAGTTCTAAATCTTGAATTTGAAGGTAAGTAAACTTACCTATGCACTAGTATGGTTTGTTCGTCAAAACCAAAGAGGCAAGTTAAACTCACCTATGCTGGAATTTCTGGACAGATTATATACTAAGGATTCTTGTGCACTTTTCTTGTTAGTAAAGAGATTTTATCTTGTTGGCTGGCTTTATTATGTATTAATACTTAATTATGCAGCAAATAATGGTTTTGCAGAAGTGTTAAAAGGCTGATTAACTACTTTTACAGTTCACAAAAGTGAGTTGTTATATGATTTTAATTATGTGCTTCGTATGAACTTGTGGATTGTTGGAGAGCAAGCTGTTGTTTCACGCCCTTAATAACTGATTTGTTACTGTTATGAAACTGGTTCATAGCTAGTTGTATATATAAATGCTGATGGAATAGTTTGGTTAAAGTTGGAATAGGTTTGGAGTTGTCAACGTCGAAATATAGTGAAGGAAGGTAATATTATGCTGTCCGTTTTTAGATTGTATGGAATTGTGATGTGTTATGCTTTGTGGGCTGTTGTAAGGCTGTTATGGACTTAAAATAGTCTATAGATGATGTGTATATGCTAATTTGTATTAGACAATATGATTAGGGGAGGAAAAGTTAAAGGAATACGCCGGGGTTTATAAACACCCACTTGCTGCCCGTGTATTGTTTTCTCATGTGATTGAGATGCCAAGATGTATTAATTGGCTCTAATCCTATTTTTATCCTCTACTACGTTGTAGATAAGTATTTGGAGGAAGGTAAGGTTATCTCAAGGTAGTAACAAGGTCATACAATGAGGTATATAAGGTTACTCGATTTCCTATCACTTAGAACGAAACATAGATCTCTCCTTGGTACATAAAGGCATTCACCAACTCCGACACAACTATTAACCATGTCTCCATTCTTGTATGTGTTCATATGATTCCATACATAGTCACCTTTAAAACTGCATACATGCTTGGATACCAAGTCATATGAGTTCTTGTTACTAAATAAAGTTCACAAGTTGCTCCAATTCATATGCATTTTATTATTTACATAACGTACTCTTTTCATTGTCATGTTGTCTTATGTGATTATACACATGTCACATGCTACATATACAGTCCTATAGCTCCAATATTATGTCCACCAAAAGAATCATATTGAAGGTAATTGAAAGATACAGTATACAGTTTTGACGAGTGGGAGCCCAAGGGGGTTCAGGAAGAACCTAGCATAGGGATGATCCCGATACATTATTATGGATGGTAGCCCGAGGGGGTTCCTGAAGAACCTAACATAGGAACGATACTGATACAGTTTCCCCACTGATCAGTTGGTGATTTGTACTATAGCTATGCATAAATTTTACTGTACAGATTCTACAGTAAAGTTAATGCAATATAAAAAACATAAAGTACGTGATTCCACCTTGTGAGTAAGGGTGGTCCATAATCTTTCACAGATGTATAGTTTCATTTAAGTTATTACTTTATATACAGTATATCCTTCCATACATACATAGTACATTATCGCGCACTGACGTCCCTTATGGGGGACCTGCATTTCATGCTACAGGTACTGGTGCTGGACATTCAGCTGTGGTTACCAAACTCCAGGTTGCTTTAGAGCTTTGCATGTCTAGAGCTTATATATTTATATTGCACAGTTAGTTGAGGCGGAGCCTATCCCGACCCTTATCAGATGTTGTTCTTTATGTAGGGCCTTTGTAGACTATGTAAAGCACAGTGAAGTCATGTCTCGTACTTTAGACAGCGTGGCACCAACGACCTAGCCATATGTATTTTCTTTTGGCTTATTATCACTGTTTATCTTCTTAAAGGCATGTCAAATGTAGAAACCCCTTATAATATGTATAGAAAGCATATAGTTACAAGTTGGTTCTCCCGAGCCTTCTCGGCAATAGGTGCCAGTCCACCCTACGGGACGTTGGGGCATGATAGAAGTGGTATCAGAGCAGGTTGTCATAGGGAGTCTACAAAGTCATGTCTATGTAGAGTTTTGTTTATCGATGTATTGTGCACCACATTTATAAGCAGGAGGATACAAGGCATTTAGGAGTTGTTACTTCTTTTGATTCTTTAGATTGTGCCATAGAGAGAGATGTAATAGGTTGATTGTGTCTAATCCCTAAATTGTTTTGTACAGCAAGTATGCCTAAAACAAAGAAAAACAAAGGTAAAAGGAAGGGTAGAAGTGGTGGCTACTACACCCAGCCAAGTGAGACAACAAAATGAGATTCAAGAGGAGTCTTTGTCAAATATCTTCAACTCCTCAAGCTCCGAATGAACCGAGAAGTAGAGAAATTCCCCCAGAGCGATCTATTGGTGCTACCATATAGGATCTGAGAAATGCAGTCCAACTATTGACCCATATAGTTATTGGTCAAGGTCAAAGGCAAGAAGGTCCAGCTATGCATACAAGCGGTGCAAATAGGGCAGCTGGTACCAGGATATGTGATTTTCTTAATTTGGACCATCCAACCTTCACTAGGTTAGATCCTAATGAAGACCACCAAGACTTTATTGATCAGATTCAGCTTACCTTAGATGTTATCCACGTGAGTGGTACAGAAGCTATCGAGTTATCGACATATAGGCTAAAAGGTGTTGCTCTATTGTGGTATGAAGCTTGGAAACAATCTAAGGGTATAGATACACCTCCAACCACCTGGAAAGAATTCAAAGAGGCA
>JAOTQJ010101169.1:0-11533 GCA_025642045.1 Solanum sejunctum
AAAGAACTTTGGCTTGGTAAGTGTTTGCGTGCCCCTATCGGGCACTGGTCACGACCCCCAGGGTGGGGTGTGACAACTCCAAAGCCCATATGAGTCACCACATGGGCAGTACCACTTCACATGGGTTGTGTACTTGGCCATGCTACAACACTTGGTCCCAAAATCGTGGGATTTCAAGCCAAGGCCACCACACGACCCTCCACACGGTCCCTGATGTGTCACATAGACTGTGAGGGGTCCAAGTGTGGTGTACCTTAGTTTAAAAATCCACTTTTAAGGCCAACACTCCTCCATAGGTCAAGGTCCACTTCATAGGGGCTCCACAAAGGCCGTGTGACCTCACACAGACTGTGAAGGATCCCACAAAGAGTCACCTTTGTCCAAAATTTCCCGAAACCAAAATTATCAAACTCCAATGATGTCATACAATGTCTGGGTCCTTACATGATCATTTTGTTGTTAAGACATACTTTTACATGCTTAAGATCATAGTCATAAAAATCCCTAGCTTTGTCATAAGTGATTAGGGCTAAGTGTGGGTTCATGAATAATTGAGTCAAAACCATGCAATTGAGTAGGATTCGTAGACAAAACATGTAAGTAATATCAAACTGGATCATTGATAAAGGATGTTTCCCATCAATCATATGATCAAGTCATATAACAATATAACAAGGAATGTAATATGATCAATTCATATATGATCAAGTCACATAACAATAGCCAAAGTTAACCAAATACACAACATAGACTTAACCATAACCATAAAATATATAGTAAAGAGGTTCACAAGGTTTTCAACAATGCCACTACATAGATGTGTCAAGGGCCAAGACATACCCCGAGCTCACCCGCAAATACATAAATAAAATTAAGTAACATAGGTAGATAGATGGTGGTTCGTCCTTAGAAGATAGGACTCACCACTATAATTAAGCCTAGAATTTGAGCTAAGTATCAAACGGTGGATGACTCGGTCCCTACATGGCGAAATCATATAGGCTAAAGTATGCTTTAGTACATTTCACTATAATAAGTACGCAGGATCAAATGCATGAACTTACCAAACCTGCATTTCAAGGTTAGATGACAAAGGCACATAATATCGAAAGAGATGCATAGCAAAGAATGTAATAAGCTCATGATACATGAAATACAAATGTTGCTTATATATATAGTGGGTATATGACCTAAACCAACATAAGTAAGACCAAGCAAGCTATTACTTGGAATCCTGTTGATTACCCCTCATCGGTAAAGAGGTGATTTACTTGCCAAGGGTAAACCATGTTTTACCTTATGGGACTAACATTTTGTAGGAAACAACCTTCCTTGTGGTCTACTATTTCGGATAGGATTTTCATAACAAAACTCACATCGTTTCTTTTCCTTACTAGCAACCCCACTTTGGAGGCATCTTTCCTTATAGGCCTCCCATTAGGTAAGTAAAATTTTATGAATCATAATATTCAAAACCTCAATTTAAAGTAAGTTAGAAATTCATAAAATTCCTTAAAAATAGTTTGGGTCTCCTTGATTGGAAGGTAATCAAGGATCAACACCCAAATAGAAGAAACCCCAAATAATTTTGAAGAGAAGTTAAGGTTCCTTAGATCCCAAGTTGAACTTCTTAAGAGATCTTTTGAAAGTAGTTTCTAAGAGATTAAATTTATGAGAAATATGTTTGAATATTTGAAATAGTTTTTAGGTCTTTAGAAGACCTTATAATAGCTTAGGAATTTCCAAAAGACCAATAGAAATAACTGAATTTATGAAAGCTGTCACGACCCAAGCCTAGGGCCTTGATATGACAAAGCAAATAGGGAACCTGAATGGACCTCTAACAAGCCTCTTAACATATCATTACACATTATTGGTTACGAAAGAAATGAAGTAGCATAATAAGAATAGAAATAAGGGAAAAAGGACTAAAGCAATACTTTCATAATATAAGCATCAAAAGAAGAGAGTCAAGGCTTAATACATATATGTCCAACAACACCTATACTACATAGATAAGAGAGGGGGCCAAGACAAGCAACCAAGCTCACCATCATAGTCAATATATACATAAAAGAAAGTTAGTCTTAGTACATAGCATGGAGAACTCACCAACTAGCATGACAGAGGTTGTACTAGCCACATGGAGGAAGATGCTCAAGCGGGGCTCCGATTCTTATATGGTGACATCATATAGGCATAAAGTATGCATTAGTACCTTTGAATGTACTAAGTATATAGGATGCAATGTAACAAGAGATAAGCAACAGAATCCAAATGCATAAGCATAGACAATGAGTAGCATATAATAATATGGCATGTATGGATGATGCTTCACGTAAATCATGCTGACATAGAACATAATACATCTGTAAGAATAGACCATCATTGTAAAACCAATAGTTTACCAAGGTACAAACCCCTTTGGTTTGTTGTTGGATCATCATACCCTACCACCCATGATAATTGAGGTACTAACCCCTCAACCTGCTTATAAATGTACGAACCCCTTGATTGGTTGGTGGGTAGTTGCACCCTATTACCTATGGTGCTTGAGGTACTAACCCCTAAACCCAGTTATCAGGGCACAAACTCCTTGATTGGTTATCAAGGTACAAACACCTCGACATGGTTACTCAGGCTCTTATCCCCTCGAGTTGGGCATGGTCACTTTCCAACATTATATAGGAGAATATCATATACATACATTGTTTCATGATCATAAAGTCATTTAAGTCATAAGATATGAATTGGACCTTCAATTCCTCAAGAAACCACAATCAGACTTTTTATCCAACACTTGGCAGGTGTGTAGAGTTAGTGTAAAACCATGAAATTTGGGGATGAAATCATGCAAGAAAATCCATTCTAGAACCATCCATCAATACTTGGTAACACTCCCAAGTAATATACATCAAAATCCTTCATCAAATCCCACAATGGGTCATAGATTCATAGCTCAAAACATGGTAAAATAGTCACAATTTCATGAAACCCCAACATAGTTCATAGTCCAATTCATAATAAGTAAGACCCATAAATAAATAAACTTGAAATCATGCAATTTAAGTAAATAGGGTGCTTGGGTATCATGGGTGAATGGAAACCATGAATGAAATTCACATACCTTAGCTTTAGAGAATTCTTGAAAAATATTAGAGATGGAAATTTGAAGCTTGAATGAGAACCTTAAGATCTGGATGAGCTTTGAGACTTGAAATTTAGAGTGAAATGTGAGTCTAAGTGTTTGAGTGAGTACTAGGTAATGTATTGAACGATATGAAGGTTAAATATGGCTAAGTATAGGTATTTTCACACATGGGAAGGATTAGGCCCAAGACCCAAGGGCCTTGGGCTGAAGTGAAAAACTGCACAAAAATTACACCCAGGCCACGTTGCACCAGGGGCGAAACCTCACTGCAATTTGACTTTTGAGAAATTAAAATTGTGATTTGTTTGCTTTAAAAATAGGGGTTAGACCCATTCCCATTAAATTTGACCTCTAAACAAAAATATGAAGTTGAATTTTTGCTATCACGCACAGATTTTGAGATATATGAAAATTACGATTTCAGGTACTTCAAAAGCACATTTTCAGGCACTTTTTGAGTTGTTGCAATATCTTCTCCTTAGGAACATTCATCCTCAAATGTCAAACAAAGGCATATGAGAGACATAATCATGACAATTTTGGCCCACATAAGGATGTAATAATGCACTTAAACATTATTTCAAAAGTCTCAACATAAGTATAAAATCATCATGAACTTGTCAATTTAAACATGAATATATGCAAATATCATGGGATAAACTTAGACCTGAAATCACATAGGGTACCTAAAGTTAGTACCTTAGGCTTGAATAGAGAGGAATAGATATGGATATCAATGTTGCATGTTCGCTTCGGCCTCCTATGTAGCGCTTTCAACTTGTTGATTCCTCCAAAGGACCTTAACAAAAGCCACATCCTTGTTTCTCAACCTCTTTACTTGTCTATGTAAAATCTAAACTGCAACCTATTAATAAGTCAAATTGTCTTCAACAACACCTATAACATCAAGAGGCACAATAGCGTTAAGATCTCCCACACATTTCCCCAACCTGGATAAATGAAAAACTAGATGAACCAAATCCATTTTTCACTAGCAAAATTCTAACTCATAAGCAACCTTGCCAATCCTCCTCGGTACTCTATAGGGACACACATATCTTGGACCCAACATTCCTTTCTTACCAAAATGAACTACACCCTTCATGGGTGATACCTTCAAATAGATTCAATCGCCAACTTTAAATTCAAGATCCCTTCTCCTCATATCGATATAGGACTTTTAGTGACTTTGGGCCGTCTTCAACCTTTCTCTAATCATCCTAACTGTCTCAAGGGCCTTCATAACCAGATCTAGTCCCAAAAAAACCACCTCTCTAACCTCAAACCACCCCACCAGTGATCTACAAGGTTAACCATGAAGAGACTCAAAAGGTGCCATACCGATGCTCGAATTATAACTATTATTATAGGCAAACACAATCAATGGAAGATAATCATCCTAACTACCCTTAAGCTCCAATACACAAGCCCTAAGAATATCCTCAAGTATTTGGATTGCCCTTTCTGCTTGGCTATCCATTTGAGGGTGAAAGGCCAAACAAAGTTTAACTCTTGTACCAAGACCCTTTGGAAGGACCTCCAAAAATGTGAAGTAAATTGAGACCATGATCCGATATGATGGGCAAAGAAAGCCTATGTAACCACACCAAGTCATGAATGTATAATCTAGCATAATCTTCAGCCCTATATGTAGTCTTAACTGGTAGAAAATGAGCCGATGTAATCATCCTATCAACCATAACAAAAATGGATATTGTGGTTGGGTAACCCAACCACAATATCCATGTTAATTTCCTCCCACTTCCATGTAGGAATCTCTATGTCTTGGGATAGACCACTTGGCCTTTGATTTTTGGCCTTGACTTGTTGGCAACTATGGCAACCAAATACAAAATTGAGCAATGTCTATCTTTATGCCTCCCCACTAATACACATACCTCAAAATGACCCACATGCTCATCCACACTATGTGAATAGATCAAAATATCATCAATGAAGACCATAACAAACGAATAAAGATAGGGTTTAAATATCCTATTCATAACATCCATGAAGATGGTTGGTGCATTGGTTTACCCAAAGGACATCATAACAAACTCATAATGCCCATACCTAGTTTGGAAGGCTGTCTTAGGAATATCACACTCCCTCACCTTCACTTGATAGTACCCGAACTGAAGATCAATCTTAGATAAATGGCTAGCCCCTTGCAATTAGTCAAACAAATCATCAATTCTTGTAAGAGGATACTTATTCTTTATGATGACACTCTTAAGTTGCCGGTAGTCAATACACATTCTAAGGGATCCATCCTTATTATTCACAAACAACATTGTTGCACCCTAAGGTGATTGGCCAGGACTAATAAAAACCTTCTCCGACAAATTTCTCAATTGCTCCTTCAACTCCTTTAACTCTACTGGGGTCATACGATAAGGGGATAATAATGGGTTCAGTACCGAGAAGGAGGTCTATACCAAAATTTATTTACCTTCTGAGTGGATCACCAGGAAGGCCACCAGGAAAGACATCAAGGAACTTATTTACCACTAAAACTGACTATATGGAAAGGACTTTAAACTCCACATCCCTAACCCTCACAAGATGGTAAAGTCATCCCTTAGAGATCAACTTATGAGGTTTAATGCAATAGATGAATCTACCCTTAAGCACCACATCATGACTCTCCCACTCAAGAACAGATTCATTTAGGAATTGGAATTTGACCTATGTGTTCTACAATCAATAGAGGTATAGTATGCATGCATCCAATCAATCCTAAGAATGACATCAAAATCAACCATATCTAACTCAATAAGGTCACAAGGCAAAATCTTATGGAAAATATAAATGGGACAATTTCTATACACCTTTCTAGCAACAATAGATGCACCAATAGGAGATGAAACCTCATAAGACTCACACAAAAATTTGGGTTCAACTTGAAACTTTTTGGCAACAAAGGGGGTAGCAAAAGAAAGAGTGGTACCTGAATCAATCAATGCATATACATCAAAATCAAAGAGTATAACATACCAATGATGACATCAGGAACCTCATCAACCCTTTGCCTCCCATGCAAAGAAAAAAACTGATTGTGCCTTAGGGCACCACTTTGTTGACCACTTCTCCCTAGATGAACTGTATTTGCACCTTGTGGAACCTCCTTACCCTTGTTGAAGTTACAAGGGAAATCTATCTTTTTGTGACCAACTTCACCACATCCATAACATGTATTTGTGTCTCTTAAACATGGGCCCCCTTGACCCCTATCACATTTTGAACACACATTACTAGGAACCACACTACAAACACATTGGGCCCTTGGGAACTCATTGGAAAATCCCCTATTAAAAGCATGAGAAGACCCTTGTACTTGATGGAATCATCTACTCTTTCGACTTTGGAACCTATCCTTAAAATAGACCATCTTGGCCTCGTTACTCCTCCTCTTCCTCAACTTTTCCTCATCTATTTATTTGGCATAGGTCATCAAAATGAGATAAATCCATGTCACTAGTCAACATAGCAGACTGGCATTCCTCACTAACCAAATTGGACACACCCATCACAAACTTATTCATTCTAGACCTTGGGTCGGCAACCAAGTGGGGAGCATATTTAGAGAGTTTATTGAACTTGAGGGCATACTCCCTCACACTCAAGGACCCTTGTCTCAAAATCATAAACTTCACCAATTTGGCTACCCTATGCTTAAGAAGGAAGAATTGATTAAGAAAAGCCATTTTGACCTCCTCCCAAAGCACCACATTGCTAATTCCCTTCTCCCCATTCCATTGATTAAATGATAGTTGTGCTACCCCTTTGAGTTAGTAGGCCATCAAGTCCGCTTTCTCCTCTAATGTTACACCCATGATAGACAATTCCTTGTAGACCTCATCAATGAAATCTTTAGGGTCCTCATCAACCTTTGACCCATAAAATTCTAGGGAATTCAACCTCATGAAGTCTCTCACTCGAGATGCCAGTATAGGAGCACTGGGGGCTTGGGCCCCTTGATTGTCTTGATTATCCACAACTTGTGTAACGACCCCAAAAAGTGCTTGCAAATGTGCATCGAAAGTTTTTAGAATCATAATATTCATATATCTCCAAATCGATGTGTGATATCTAAAATCTGACTTCATATTCTCTATTAGGGAGTCATGTTGAGTGGAAAATGGGTCTAACTCTGATTTAAGAGTAAACAATGAGCAATTTTAATTTTCACAATTTTTCTTATCGAGTGTCTATCAGTGATAGCACCCGACGTGCCTCTATCGAGGACATGTGTAAATTCAGCCTCCACGATAGGGCCATAGCACAGACAAGATGTGGACCTGCGTAAACTCTGCCCAATTATTTTTCTTGCAGTCCAAGGCTTTTAAACTTTGGGCCTAAGTGTCCCCAAATATCAATATACCTATACTTAGTCATTTTTCACCATCATATCATTCTGAACATTCCCCAGTACTCACTCAAACACTTAGCCAATATTTCACCTCCTAGATTCATGTATCAAAACCTTTTTCGGATCTTAAGGATTGCACTCAAACATCAAGTCTCCATCTTCAATCTTCATCAAGTTTATCTCCAAAGCTAAGGTGTGTGGGTTTCTTTCATTGGTTCCTTCCAACCATGATGTCTAAGCCTCCTTTTACCCTAAATGCATGATTGAAAGATGATTTACTCATGGGTCTTATTTATTATGAAAATCATTGCACATCATCATGGCCTTATGAAATTATGATTGTTTTACTATGTTTTGAGCGATGAATCTAAGATTTATTGTAAGATTTGATGAAGTGTTTTGATTTATATTGCTTGAGGGTGTTACCAAGTATTATTAAAGGTATTACATTGAGTTTTCTTATATGATTTCACTCTCAAATTGTATTGTTTTGCACTAGCACTGCACACCCTCTAAGTGTTTGATGAAATATCCAGTTATGGTTTCTTGAGGAATTGAAGGACCTACGCATGTCTTGTGAGTTGAATGACTTTATGATGATGAAATGATGATGATATGACGATGAAATAGTGATGGAATGATGATGAAAGGGAATATGTGTATATGATGATGCAGGAGTGTATATATATAATATTATCTTTATAATGTTGGGGATGACTGAGCCTAACTCGGGGGGTTGTAGGCTCGGGTAACCTTTTTGAGGGGTTAGTACTTTGATCACCTAATTCAAGGGGTGGTAGGCATAGGTAACCTTATTGGGGTTTGTACCCATCAACTTTGTTAGAGGTTTGTACTCATCAACGCGTTGGGGGGTTTGTACTTATCAACTTATTAGAGAGTTTGTATTCCATCAACCTATTGGGGGGTTTGCACTCCATCAACTCATCGGGGAGTTTGTACTCCATCAACCTCATAAAGGGGTATGTACCTTATGCACCTATCCAAGGGAGCAGTAGGCCTTGACTTTCACTATAATGGTCACTTCTTACACTCGTATTATGTTATATATAAGTGTAATTTTACTTCAAGAATCATTTATATATGTCATATTGCTATATACTTATCATTGCCTATGCTTATGCATTTTGATTGTGAACTTATCAATTATTGTATTGTATCCTACATACTTAGTACACTCAAATGTACTAATATAAACTCTATGCCTATATGATGTCACCAAGTAGGAATCAGTGCACCGCTTGATCATTATTCTCCTCGACATGGCTAGTTCGATTTTTCTACAAGCTTGTTAGTGAGTCCTCTACTTCAGAAATATTGCTTATGACTATTGTTATGTATTAAGACTATCTTCCTTTTGATTATGTATTGACTATGAGGGTGAGCCTGATTTCTTGTCTTGGCCCCTGCTCTTATCTATGTAGTAGAGGTGTTGTTGGACATGCTATGTATCTATGATATGAACCTTGACTCTCTGTCTTCTTGATGTTATGATATGGAAGTTTACCCTTGTTCTAATTCCCTTGCTTTTATGCTTATTTCTCAAGGTCATTTTAATTACTTCCGCAACTAAGGATGTGTAATGATATGCTGTGAGGCTTCTTTTGGATTCCTTCGTGTTCCCCATTTGCCTATCATGTCTAGGACCTAGGCTTGGGTCATGACAAAGATGGTATCAGAGCACTAGGTTGTTAGATCCTCGGAGTCCAACAATGTTGATTAGAGTCTTATTCATTGTTGTGTTGTACACCATAACTATGAATAGGAGTCTGTGAGACATTTTAGGAATTCCCTTCTTCATATCCTAAGCCATGTTGTCGAGTGGAAGTAAGGTTCCCTCCCCTAACATTTGTTTCATACTATGCTAGATCATTCCTAACTCGAGAGAGAGACGAGCCCGCACACTCGAGGAGCAACCGACCAATGGAGAGCTTAGGGATGCTCTCACCTTGCTTGTACAAGTGGTGGTCAATCAAGCCAATCAAGGGGTCCAAGCCTCTCATTCTCCTACACCAGCCTCTCAGGTGAGAGACTTTATGAGAATGATTCCCCCAGAATTCTATAGGTCAAAGGTGAGTGAGGATCCTCAAGAATTCATTGACGAGGTTTACAAGAATTTGTCTATTATTAAGGATCCACAAAATTACTTGGCTCTATGGAACGATCTAAAGAATGAAAAGAAAGTGACAACTCCTAAATACCATGTAGCCTCCTGCTTATAAATGTGGTCCACAACACATCAATAAAGAAGACTCTACATACACATGGCTTTGTCGACTCCCTAGGACAACCCACTTTGATACCACTTTTGTGACGCCTAAAGTCCCACTAAAGCAGACTGGTACCCTTTGCCGATAAGGCTCGGGAGAACCAACATGTACCCATGCACTTTTTATAAATATTATAAGGGGTTTCCATATTCAGCATTCACTTAAGAAGGTAAAAATTAATAACAAGCCAAAGAAAAATGCAGATAACTAGGTCGTTGGAGCCACAATGTCTAAAGTACGAGACATGACCACACCTTAATTTACATAGTCTACAAAGCCTCTAGACAAGGAAAAAAGTATTTGATAAGGGCTGCGACGGGTCTTGCCTCGACTAATTATACAATAAAAAAATATAAGCTCTAGACACAAACAAGCCCCAAAGCTGGATACCCTATACTCCTACTGGGGAAATCTACTAGCACCAGTACATTCAACATGAAATGAAGGTCCCCTATAAGGGATGTTAGTATGAGATAGTGTACTGAATATATAAGGCAAGAAATACTATATATGAAGCAAGAACTCAAATGAAATCATGCGCTGGTGTAAGTATAAGAGACCTCCTTTAGTCATACTATGAAATCATGTACTTGATGTTCTTTTTATTACTTTGTCTTTACTATATAATCTTTACACAATATGTAATGCAAATGACTAGCTAATCAGTGGCAAATCTATATCGTTATAGACCCATGTTAGGTTTTTCCTTTCACTCCTAGGCTACGTCCCGTAATGGGATCGGCCCATGCTAGGTGATTCTTCAACCCCTAGGGCTACCACCCATCAATAAGCAATTTATTTACCTTTTAGATGATTCTTTCGAAGGTCATAATATTGGAGTTGTAGGATTGTAGATATAGCATATGACATGTAAATAATTATAAAAGGTAACACAAAAATGAAAAAAGTAGGTTACACAAATAATGAAATGCATAGCAAATAAAACAACACATAAACTTTATTTGGTAGAAAGGACTCGTGTATCTTGGTATCCAAGTATGTACGCAAATTTGCAAATAACTATGTATGGGAGCATATAAACATGTGAAAGAGTGAAGACACAGTTCCAAGTTATATCAAAGTTGGTAAATACCTTTATGTGGCAAGCAAGGATCTAGCTTTCATGCTAAATAATATGATATTAAGTAGCCTTACATACCTCTTTGTACGACCTCATTATTACGTCGAAGTAACCTCCTTTCCTCTCAAGTAGTTATCTAGATTAGTTAGGGTAATAAAACAAACATTAGTAATTACTAAACATATCTTGATAGTCCAATCTAATTTTAAAAATAAACTTTGGGCAGCAACCGATAAGCATCGACCCAATAACGTTATTTTATCGTTTCTACCCCTAAGCATATATGTCTACTACCCAGTCCATATACATGATGTATAAAACCTATTTTAGTTTCATAACATGCTGGAAACAATCCACAATTTACAGCATACACTAACTCCACACAACATGCCATTATGTAGCACAACATTACACCATTTTCCCTAAATCTCGACGTCAACAATTCAAAACTATCTGGAATTTAAACAAACTGTCCTTAACATATCTATATATAAAAATAGTCTTAAAACAGTCCTAGAATAGTACCAAAGAAGTCATGAAGGGCGTGAGGTAGTAGCCTTCCACCAATCAGCCCACAAGTTCCAATCAAAATCACACTTAAGGTAGCACAATAAAACTCATTTTTAAGTGAAACAAAATCA
>JAOTQJ010101180.1:0-11533 GCA_025642045.1 Solanum sejunctum
CTTAATTATGCACGCCAAATTCACTTGATACTCTAATCATGCACCGTAAATATATTTAAGTTTAAATTACACGATATCCACAACAATATTTTCCAATTGGATAATTATCCTTAATTTTTAAAAAAAATGGGGTCTAACAAGGTGCTAATACCTTTCCTTTGAAAAAACTTGAACCCTCACCTGAAATTTTTGGTTCCCAGATTATTTTTATAAATAATTAATTAGTTTCCTAATTATTCTTAAAATAGGTGGTCACTCCTAAAAAAGATATATTTTTCCTTTTAAATTCTTTTATTTTATTATTTTTTTATTGAGTTGTTGCAATGTTACGCCTTCTGGATGTCAACAGAATGGAGAATCCGCTGGGGATGTTTTAAGGTTTTAACCATTATGAGTTCGTTTTTTTTAAATTGAGGTGAATTCTATTTTATTTATTTTTTTATTGTTGTATTATATCACATGTCCCTGGAAACAACCTCTCTATTTCTATAAGGTAGTAGTAAGGCCTACGTACATTCTATCCTCTCTAGACCCCACTTGTGAGATTTTCACTGGGTATGTTGTTGTTGTTATGTATTATATCATATGTGTATATGTTGTTATTTGTATGTCTATATAGTTTATATTCATTCATTATTTACTTACTTATATGTACCTTATCATTGCATTCATGGCATGTTTCCATTGACATTGATTCTGTGTATTTAAAAGAACGATTTTGCAAACCCACAGCCGAACTTTTTATACATTTGACCTTTCTTGGAATAATTGATAGTTTATTAGTTCGTGATGCATCTAATGGTTGTCATAAGTCCCAACCCAAGTCGTACGCATGGGTCCTAGTTTGTCAAAAGCTCATTTTATCGTTATATTTGTTCATTCATTCATTATTTGTGTAATTATCTGTCTATTATTATTTGTGTTCATGACATTAATTCTACCAAATGACAAATAATTTGCATTAGGAGTAAAGGTGGTTACATAGTTATCCGCGACTGTCCCTTCAGAAAAATTTCTTTATATTTTTTGGAAGTGGTAAGTAGATAGTTGGTTTGCGATCGCCCAATGCTATTTACTATTCACCCCGTAGTTTGTCCAACTCGGATACCAAGTCTTTTATAACCAACTCTTAGTAAACCTAGGCTAGAGCAAAATCAAATTTCTCAATTAAGTGCATTTGTCGGTCTATTAGAACACCGCCTTGCATTAAATTGAAGAATATGTATATCGGGTTGTATGTACTATTGCCCTTCTTGTTTAGAATTCTATTATTTGTAGTTTAGTTCATTTTATTGTAAATAAATTGTTCAAAGTTATACCGCTGTGTGAGAATTATATTTTTATTTGTACATCATTTTTCCTTATTTTGTATTCCATTTATTTGTATAAATTGTATAATATTTTTGAGCGACAATAACATATATACACGAGATACCCATTCTTCAATAGTTAGATTTTTCTTTGGTTTGATTGGTCATATGTATATTAGGATGCATTATACTTATTCATTTGAGTAAATATTACATAATTTGTTTCATTCATGTTTATTTGATCTTGTACAAATACATATATTTTGTTTGAAATATGATTTTGTCAATTATATCTATTTGAAATATGTTTGACCTGATTTCCATTTTAACGGGATACATAGGTGCCAAAATGGTTCGGTCATATTCACTACAAGCTTTCACAATAAAACGGGCAATTTTTTTTAGAATAACTCAAAACTTAAAAAAAAAAAGGATATTTGCAAATTTTGTGTATAGTTTAATTCTTGTATACTATTTTATATTCAATAAACACATTTCACTTTGTTCATTTTACATTCTTTACTCTCACAAAAAAAAAGTTTTGCTCGATAGTTTCTTTAATCTGAATAGATTGTCTTTAAATATATTCATTGATTTTTTCATTCATTTTATTTTTCATTCAAAACATACTTTAATTTTTGTAAAAAAATATGCATTTTATACTATATACGTCTGAACTACATGAGTCTAATTCTCACTATTTGGTGTCCTTCTCAGATTCGACTCAACAATAAAAAAGGGGTCTAAATATTCAATTTTACATGTAAATATTCAATTTTACTTCTAAATAGCTACCTTACAAGCAACAAATTATTTTTTTCATTTTTGTAGCTTCTTCTTTCAGAAATAAATTGTAACATATTTTATACTATATCCTCATGAACTATGCATACCTGATTCTCAATTCTTTGAGATACGTAGGCAACCCTTCTTGGTGTTGGTGCTCCTTTTTCAATTTTTAGAAAAAAAAAAAGAGAAAAAAAGAGTCAAATTGTACATATTTTATGATACTATATTATCACGAACTATGCGTATCTGATTCTCAATTCTTTGAGATACGTAAGCAACCCTTCTTGGGTTCAGTACTCATTTTTTAATTTTCAAAAAAGAAAAAAAAAGTTGTGCATACCATATTTTTATGAACTATAAATACCTGATTCTCAACTCTTTGAGATACGTAGGCAACCCTTCTTGAGTTAGGTATTTATTTTTACAAAATGTAAAAAAAAATGTGTACATATTTTTAAAAGTCATATCTTTAAATCAATTGAGACCAACAGTTAGAAGTATGTAAATATTTGATGAGATGATCAAAAAATTAATTTTTGTGATAAGTCATAGATTCTTTTGGTATCTCTTATTATATTTTTGTAATGCTTGAAAATTCTCTTGCACGCATTCAGACAAGAATGAAACTGACCTCATCGTTTCAAGTGCATTGTGTGGTGAGCTTTAGATCAATAATTTATTGCATCGCGTTGTTGATCTAGAACTTGGTCTGAATGTTTGTTGAGGCGAAATCCTGAGTAATGTTTGATTTGAGAAAGAATCGTAGGCTTTCTTTGACCCGTTTGTACCTTTCAAAGCCTATCAAATGACATTAATCCCTAGTTTCTCCCATATTAAGCCTGAAATCTTTTCTTCAGATAACCATATCTTTGTCTTCCTAGTGCTTACATGCATGAGCCCTCTCTTGGCCATCCTTTTTGAGCATACAAAACATATGCAAATAATAAAATAAAGATGCAAGCTTGAAATTATCAAAGGTGAAAGATGCAAAGTCTCAAAATCAAGAATTCAAAGATGACTTCTAGAGACATAAAAAGACAAATAAATTTTTTTAAAAAAAAATAGAAAAAATATGGCAAGAAAAAAATATCCCCCTGCAAATTCAAAGAAAGATAAGAAGAAATTGTCTAACAAAAGAAAAAAGGGCGGTAAAATGAAAAGTTTTTCAATGAGTAAAATCTCAAGTCTCCATGAAGTTGAAACAATATTGAAGAAACAATAAAAGCATCAAGTGTCAAATATGTATCAATTGTTAAAATGACAAATTTATAGTGACACTCAAGAAGGGATTAATTCACTATTATCCCAAATTAAATATCTTATCCAACCTTTAAAATTGCATTACAAGCCAATAACAACTCCCACATGAACTCATTTCAAACATTCTCACATTAATGGAGATTTACATGAATTCCAAGCATATAGTATCACAATTGTATGCATTGAATGTCCTTCTGAGTGTGAGAGTATTTTGCATAATGTCGTTAAATCAAATATTTCATGCATGTGTGAGATCAGATTTTCTTTTATGTGAGGGCACTTGATGCAAGAGGATTGATACTATTCAAATTTTGTTTGAAGTAAGATGAACAAATCTTGTTGATACCTAAGTATGTTTGAGGTACCACTTGAATCTTTAGGAATTATTTCAAATCCAATTTCAGTTGAAAAAAAATGAAGAAGAAATAAAATAAATTTAATGCATTTCTAACTGTTGGTATCAATTGTGGTTACAATTTGACTATTTCTTCACATTCTACATTTTGAAAGGAAAAAAAAGTAAGCATCATGTTTTTTTAATACCTTTCAAAGAAATTTTAAAAAAGTTTTTCATTTTTGATATCCTATAACTATGAGATATTTATCTTACTTTATTGAATCATTCCTAAAGGAAAAAAAGAGAAAGTTTTATGTATTTCTAACTGTTAGTATCACTCTGATCAAGATTTGACTATTTTCTTTATATTTTTATTTTTTTTGAAAAAAAAGAAAAAAAGAAAAAAAGAGGAAAAAAGAAAAGGGAGCATCATTTGGGTTCAATCATGCACCTGCTAGGATCTTTGTTCCTCTTTACAAGAAAGATGGGATGGAATCTCAAAAAAATGGCAAAATGCATAAGAAGGATGTCATCCTCAGCAAGTCAAGAGTGGAGATTATGAGAGTAGATGCAACTGGGACATAATTTTTTATGGAAAGTCTCAAAAATTCTACAATAATGTGAGACCCCTCCATCAACAATCTGAGATCTACCAAAATCTAACTGGGATAGAATTTTTGAGGAAGACCTCAAAAATTCTATCAAGTACTGTCAGAAACTCGATTGTCAGGTTCAAATGGTTTCCACCATGGCCAAAAGTTCAAAATTGACTTCCAATTTTCAGCATCGCTGAAAGAAAGCATTGTCATCCTACCAATGAAAGGATATTATTTTTATTTTGCATTGCTACAGGCAGTAGTCCTCATTCATATTTCATCCATTTATTTTTTTTATTATTATTGCATTCATTTTTACTTCGCACTGTCGGGGTAGTAGTATCAATTGCATTCATTTTATAATGCAATATCGGAGGTAGTAGTGTCATTTGCATTCATTTTACATCGCATTATCGAAGGTGATAGTGTCATTTGCATTCATTTTATATCGCATTATCGAAGGTGATAGTGTCATTTGCATTCATTTTACATCATACTATCAAAGGTGGTAGTGTCACTTGCATTAATTTTTTACTTTGTACTATAGGAGTTGGTAATGTCATTGGCATTTATTTTTGTATCGCACCATCGAAGGTGGTAGTGTGATTGCCGTTCATTCTGCATGTTCAATCATTTTGCATTGCCAAGAGGCTCATTCACTCATTTTCCATTGCCGAGAGGGTCGTTCATTCATTTTACATATCCTTCATATTGCATTGCTGAGAGGGCCATTCATTCTGCATATTCATTCATATTGCATCATCAAGAGGGTCATTAATTCATTTTACATATTCATATTGCATTGCTGAGAGGGGCATTCATTCATTTTGCATTATCGTTCTGCATATTCATTCATATTACATCGCCGAGAGGGCCATTCATTCATTTTACATATTTATTCATATTGCATTGTCGAGAAGGCCATTCATTCTGCATATTCATTCATAGTGTATTGCCAAGAGGGCCATTCATTCTGCATATTCATTCATATTGCATTGCCGAGAGGGTCATTTATTCATTTTGCATATTCATTCATATTGCATTGCCAAGAAGGTCATTCACTCATTTTGCATTGCTGAAAGGGCCATTTATTTTGCATATTCATTCATATTGCATTGTCGAGATGGCCATTCATTCTGCATACTCATTCATATTATATCGCCGTGAGGGTCATTCATTCATTTTGCAAATTCATTCATATTGCATTGCGAAGAGGGCCCTTCATTCATTTTGCATTGTCGAGAGGGCCATTCATTCACATTGCATTGCTAAGATGGCAATTCATTCATTCATATCATTGCCGAGAATGTCATTCATTCATTTGCATTACCGAAAGGGCCATTCATTCATTGCATTGCCGAGAGGGCCATTCATTCATTCATTTTGCATTGCCAAGTTGAGCATACTTTCATATTACGTTCAAGGAATCATATTCATTATTCCTATCAAGGAACATGCATTCATATCCTATTGATGGATCTTATTTTTTTTTCTTTTTCAAGGACTCACATCTTGCTTTTGAAATCAGAAAAAGTTGTCAACATGCTTTCAACGAGGATGACAACAGTATTGAAAGTGATGCCACTTTTTTTTTTAATTTTGTCACTACTGATAAAGTTTTTTGTTAATTTTTTCTTTTGAGAACACCCAAGAGGATGCATTATCACTTAAATCACATGTGCGAACCAAGTCAACTAAGTTACAATAATTTGGAAGTTTTGAAATTAAGGAGCAATTTCCACTGCAATCAAGAATGATCATATTGAAGGTCATATGTTTGGCCAAAATTGAGTTTGTCAAGTTTATTTCTCCATGATCTTTTGTATCGATCATATCCAAAAAAAGGGTCAGCTGTTGACACCAAATTTTGGTTGAACACTTAAAATTTTTTTACTTTTAATGTTGATATTTTAAAATTATTTTTGGGTGATTTTAGATTATTTTTGATAATTGATTTTATTTTTATAATATTAAAATTTTAATTAGTTTAATTTAAATTTTAACACAAGGTAATCATTCATTTTTTCTTGTGCAGATATAATTATGCGCGTATATCCAATTTGTCCATAATTTGGACCTATTATCTTTCTAGCCCATTAGTTTGACATAAATGTGTATATAATTAGGTATATATGAATAATATTTAGATTATAATTTAATAATTTTTAGATTTTTTTTTAGTTTTATTATTCGTTTTTTTCTCCGCCGAAGAGTTCGTCGGAGCTCCGACAGTCCCTCTCGTTCTTTCTCTCACATCGCTGAAAACTCCCCATTTTCAGCCCCAAAAAATCAACCCCAAAACTTCGCCAGAAAACCTCCATTTTCAACTACAAATCAGCAGTCGTCGACCTCCAAAAAGTCACAAAATGGACCCCTAAACAGCCCTTAAATGAGCCCTTTCCAGTCACCAACACCCCCGACCAAAGATCCGAAAAACTAGCCCCAAAACCTCGCCGGAAGCCACCCAAACCAATCCAAACCACCCCCAAAACCTCGCCGGCAGCCACCTAAATCAGTCCGAAAACCACCCCATTTCAGCCCGTTTTCGCCAGAAAATTACACCCTAACAGTCCACCCGTAGCTCCACCTCGAAGAAGTCAGAAAATCCCAACCTATAACCTCCATTTCAGTCCCACCAATCAGCAGCGAAATAGCCCAAAATGACCTTATCTCGCCACCACTTTCAACCCCAAATCACACCACAAACCAGCCTTAAAACCCCACACAAAACCTTCCCAAAACGTCACCCAAAATCTCCCATGCCAACATCAAAATGCAGCAGCAAAATCGATCTCGAAACAGCCCTAATACCACCCAAAATAGACCTCCAATAACCTTACTTTCCTCTGCTCCAATCACCAAAGAACAACAATTAAACAACCAAACAAAACTCTGCTTGAAACCACCCAAAATATCCATCGAAAACCACAAAAAAAATCCCAAATAGCCATCAAAACTACACCTTCGTACCACCATAACAACACCCAAAATAGTCATCGGAGAATATTTCAAACGCTATAAAAGCAGCAGTGAATATCAGCAAAATCACGGGCCTCAAGCTCCGATCCCCGACTAACCCTAGTCAAACCACAACTTCCACAATAAGCTTTCCTTTTATTAATCTCTATATTTACACTTTCATATATATTTAAACATTATTTTGTTCTTATTCTTAAGCCAACTGTTACTATAATTCCTTATGTGTTTGGTTGTTTTGGTGAATTATATTTCTTTGTTTTATTTTATCATAACATAATTTTTATATTTATTTGAAGATGGGCTCTATTTAGACTTTAGATATGGTTTTATCGTGAATATATTTTGATTTAGCTATTTTTTATTCTTATTTTAATTTTGATGACACTACCTATTGTGTTGTTAATGTTAATACATTTTTGGACTAACTTCTTTATCATTTTTGGTCAAATTTTGTTGGAAAATTCTAGATTTTAGTGGAGTAACACTTGTAGTATTTTTTTAATATTTTTATTTTTATTATTATTGCTATTTTTGCTCTTAAGATAGTTGAATTATTATTTGTCGTTGTTCTCCATTTTGATATGTTATTTTGTTATTTTTACTTATTGTTTGTTAAACTGGTCGAGAAAAAATTTATTTGTCGGATTTCGAGGCCTCCCTATTTAAAAGGGCGGAAAATTTTTAGTTTAGATTGATATTTATTATATTTAAAAAATTCAAAAGCTTTGGTTTCAATTCAAATATTGTTTGTTAAACTGTCCAATGACGAATCTTTCTGTCGGATTTCGAGGCCACCCTATTTAAAAAGACAAAAATTTTTAAGTTTAAATTCTTATTTGTTATATTTTAAAATTAGAAATTTTAGTTTAAGTTCACGTACATGTTATTTATTAAACTTGACCGATGAAAGATCTATCTGTCGGATTTTGAGGCCTCCCCATTAAAAAGACGAAACAATTTTTGTTTATTCTTATCATTATTGTGTATATTGTTTTTGTGTATTTATTTCATGATTATTGTACTTGTATTATATTGTATATCTCCTCCTCAATTTATAAAAAATGAATTCATTCGAGACCCACAATTGTGGATTCTGAAGTATGCTAATACCTTTTTTTTAGAATAACTTGAACCTTTACCTAGAATTTTGGTTCGCAAGCTATTTCTGTAAATAATTAATTATTTTTCTAATTATCATTAAAATTAGGTGGTGACTCCTAAAAAAATTATATTTTTTCTTTTCAATTTTTTTTATTATTTTTTTATTGAGTTGCCACGATATTGCGCCTTCGGGATGTCAACACCCATGTATGCACGTGGACTATTCTATCCTACTAAATTTGATGATTTGAACTTAATGGTGCAGTTAAAATTTTCATATGAGATCACTAAAATTTAAAGTGGGTGGCATTTCTAAGGGCATTCTTAATCAAATTCCATCGGGGGGCTCAAAATGAGTCCGAAAGCCTCAAAAATAAAATGAAAAGTTGTTCTAGACCAAACTTGATATTTTAGAGCTAACTGCGCTGTTGGAATTTTCATCCGGGTGTGTTTTCCAAGAATGTTGACCAAAGTAAATTATTGATAAATTTTAAAGGCTGAAATACAAAACTGAGTACAAACTCACATCGAGGTCTCGATACTCGAGTGGACCATGCTTTCAAACTACTTTGACAACTCCAAAGTTGATATAACTGTCAAAATTTTATTCTGACTCCATCTTCCTAGAGTTTTGACCAAAGTCAATAGTTCCAACTCCAAGAGCTCCAAAAGACAAAACTGGTATAAAACCAAAGGAATGATTAGGAAATTGTACTATTAATACCAGCAGATCATAAATACCTAATGTCACTACAGGGAAGCTCTAAACGCTAAAAGGAATGAGAAGCAGACAAAATGACATGGAGGGTCCATTACAATATAAGTCTAACCTCATTCAATAATGAATTCTACATTTAAAAGTTAAAATAGTAATAAAATTATGCTAACGAAAAAAAATATAGAATTAAAAAAGTAGATAATACGAAAAAATTACATAAAATCACATAAAGTAAAAGTTGATAATGAAAAGGAAATGAAATATAAGCAATATAAAATTTTAAAAAAAAAACTTTAAAAAAAATATCAAGATTGTAAAAATATACTTTTTAAATAAATAAAATTAAATAAAAATTGATTCAAGGAATTTAAAAAATAATCAACTTGTAATTATACCACATAATTGCCAATAATTCCTAGCCTCACTTGAGAATTGGAGAGTGTAACTACCCCTTATTAATCAAGTAATTATATGGCTAATCTAATATATAAGGTATTATAATTATATCGAATCACACTAAATTCAATTATTAGAGTAACTTTCCAAATAGGTCCATTATGAGTAAATATCTAAAAGAAAATTCAAAGTGAAAAAAAGGTATATACTTTGTGTTTAGTATCTTTCACTTGAGATACAACTAACATTTCCATTTATAGATGTCTTTCTTGCCTCTTCACTTTTGTTAACACACGTAGAGACTATTTGAGTGGATATAATTAACACACGATGCCCTACACAATTATAGTAAAGGGATGTACCATTCACTTAATGAGTGAACACTAGAATAAAATTTCAAAGCAAAAGGACATGAGAAAACATGAATCAGTTGTATTCATGATATAATTATAGGTCACGTATATAATTATCAATCAGATAAATAAATTAGTTGTATCTCTCTCGCATTTCGTTTTTAGATTTCACTTGCCTTTCTCCTTCCCGTTCTCATCTTGCTCACTTCTCTCCTCCTTCTAGTAGCGAGTTTTTTTTTTATACAAATCAATTGACATTTTATGTCAATTTGTGTCATTTAGCATCACCCTATATTTACCCAATTTTCTTTAGGAATGGGTCCATAACTTTATGTATAGAGGTACAATTTTAATGACTGACTTTTGAAGCTTGAAAGCTACATTCTTATGATCTTTCATATGATAGTATCACATAACTTTTTACAAGTTAGCAATTGTGATCATTTGAGATTTGGTCTATCATAGTTTCCAACTTAGTTTGGTTTTCTTTTCAATGCATCACTTTTAATACTACCTACACTCACTATTTTGTGGCGCTTTACACAGGACTTTGGTTTGCCTATAGCCAACTAAATGAGACTATTTGAGTTGATACAATTAACACACGATGCCTTACACAATTATTATAGTAAAGGGATGTACCATTCACATAATGAATGAACACTAGAATAAAATTTCAAAGCAAAAGGACGTGAGAAAACATGAACATTTCCATTCTTCTTTCATAGTCGCCTTCTTTGAATTTGTATTCATGAACATAAATTGTATTCATAACCATATACTTGACATAATTGATTTGTATGAACAAATTGAATACAATTGTCTTTGATATAATTGTATTTATTGATACAAATTAATAATATTTATTGTATTCATGATATAATTATGGGTACGTATATAATTATCGATAAGATAAATAAATTAATTGTATCTCTCTCGCCTCTCGTTTTCAGATTTCACTTGCCTTTCTCCCTTTCCTTTACCATCTTGCTCACTTCTCTCCTCCTACTAGGAGTTAGTTAGATGTACAAATTAATTGTATCTCTCTCCTCTCTGTACCAGATCTTGCTCGTCTCTCTTCTTCCTCATTCAGTTTCCTCCTTCTCATATATAGCAATGAATAATAATCAAGTAAACTATAGCTAAGTGGTCTGATTTAAGGGCAAACAACACCAAATCAAAAATCGAACTAAACCGCAAACCAAGTCAACCCGACAAAAAAAATTCGACTAGTGGTTTGATTTGACTTGGGTTGATATTGACAAAAAAAATTGACTATATTTGGGTTGTGTTAGAAACTTCGACGAGCCCAATGCACCCACTATAGAGGACCAAGAATGTACTACACACACTACACCAACACTTTGATGTTGGTTGGCCTTTGATTTTACAAATCCTTAGTGCACAATAATACTTAGGCATCAGTGCCGACCATATATCATTCAGGTGGTATAACCGACCATATATTACTCAGGCTGCAAAGCCGACCATATAATAAAATAACACCAGTGCACTAAGAACTTAAAAACAAACTAAGGCTTAATCGGAAACTTAAGAGAAGAAGAAAGAAGACTTATGGAGAAGATGTTACAACTTACTTGATTGCTTGTTGTTTTCTTCTTGATTCCTAAAATGACAAGCCTAAAGGGTATTTATACTAGTCCCTTCTCCAAACGGACGGCTAGGATCATTTT
>JAOTQJ010101201.1:0-11532 GCA_025642045.1 Solanum sejunctum
AAACTTAGAAGAAATGTTGTATTTGGTCCCAAACTTTATTAAATCGAACCAATTAAGGACGTTCGGGGTTTAACTTACGTTACGGGTCCTAACATAACATGAATTGAATAATTTACTCCTAAAATCATGTATTTATAAAAATATTCTTGTGGGATGTTTGACTTAGCACTGATGGATTTGGGGTCCTCTCCCTTTCCTCGAACTATGTACCAACATAGGAATGGTAGCCATCTATGAAATGACTGGGCCATAAGAGATGGTTATTTATTTATGATATTATATGATAAGCTTTACAAGAAAAACCTTTCGAAATGACTGGGTCGTAAGGAAGGTGGCCACCATATACGAAATGATTGGACCGTAAGGTGTGATGTAGATTACCTTTGGCAAATAATATTCTCTAATCGATGGGAGGTCAAGATCGGGCAAATGCATATAATAGCTCTCATGAGTTTGAAATGTCGGTTATGGTCTCATCCCCGCTATATATACGAGCATTAAGCATTTCATGCGTCATTGGTTTCAAGGCATCTTCTTCTACTATTCTCTTGATTATATATTTTTTATATTATGTGTTCTTATCACCTAACATTGAAATACAAGTTTGGTAAGTTACATGCATTGCACACTACATACTTAGTACATTCAAACGTACTAATCCATACTTTTGCCTACATGATATCACCATATAAGGACCTGAGAATACTTTTATCTATCATTGGACAACTAGAGTTGATTTGAGATACTTATTGTTGTGTGTCCTATCTTCCAAGAATAAGCCACCATTCCTCTACCTATGGTACTTTTGTTTATATCATTTACTTTGAGGTTGAGCTTGAGATGTATCTTGTCCCCCGTCTTATCTTATGACTACAGGCATTGTTGGACATCTTATAGACTCTTGTATGAATATATGTTATGTGTTGCGTTTGTAGCATATGGTTATGGTTATCTATTCGATATGACTATTATGAATTGATTATGAGAATTATGATATGTATGTATGTTTGATGTGGAAATATGGAAGATTCTAAGTCCCGAATTCCCCCCATAAAGTTAGTCATACTTACCTGCCCCTTAATCTTATGTGTTACGTGTTATGTGAATCCATGTTAATCCCTTTTCCTATGATATTCTCATAGCATGAGTCCTACTTTCTCGTCCCTTAGAAATATGTATTTACTATTTGTATACGCTTCCGTACCGATGATGTGAATATGAATACTTTGAGGCTTGTTTGGGGACTCTTGGGTTCTCATTCGCCATGTCACTCCTAGACCCCAGGTCCGGGTAGTGACACAACTGTAACCTTCAAGAAGATGGTACACAATATTGAGATGTGAAGATTCAAGTCTTGGATTGATGTTCTCATTAGGGGGAGTTAATATGTGATGTATTTATTTTTTCTCACAAGGTTTTGTCCCATTGGGTTTTTCATGTAAGGTTTTTAATAAGCCTTCCAAAATGATAGTATTAGATATGTGTACTCTTTTTCCTTCACTAAAGTTTTTTTTCATTGGATTTTATCTAGCAAGGTCTTACGAGGCACATAATCTAGCAAATAAGGGGAGTGTTATAAACATATTTGAGTTATAGTGAATGTCTATTATATAGATTTCTTTAAGAGTTAGGAATTCTACATGGACAACAAGTCAGTTCCTTACTTGGAGACCAAATCAATTTTTTCCTATAAATATAAGGATTTCCTTCATTGTAATATACATTTGAATATTCCTCAAGAGGAATAAGACTTCTTCTCTCTTACTTTCATAACATCTTTATTGATTTGTCAAAAATTTTCTAACCCATAAGTTTTTTTATTTAGCTTCATAGAAGATAAATTTTCTCCTTCTCCTTCCCCTTCTCCTTCTTCTTCTCCTTCCTTCTCCTTCTCCTTTTTGTTATTCTTCTTCTTCTCCTTCTTCTCCTTCTTCTCCTCCTCCTCCTTCTTCTTCTTCTTCTTACTTTATACTTTCATAACATCTTTATTGATTTGCCAGAATTATTTTTAACCCATGGATCTTTTATATTGCTTGATAGAAGATAAATTTTATATTCTTCAGATGTTTAGATCTTATAAGTTTTTTTTGAAATTTTTTACTTAACATATTTTTGATAAATTAAATACTTAGTTGTAATATTTTTATTGATTCTAAGTTTACTTTTTTCCAGCAATATTATATCATATTGTCATTACTAGATTGATTTTGATGTATTGTAATATTGAAAAATTATTATTAAAATTTATATTATTTGTTCTAATCTATATTTATCCGGTAGTAATATTTTTATCCACATGAAGCTTTTGCTATTTCTTCTCTTCGTTGTCTTATTTTATCTATAGTTCTTGTACTTATTAAGTTAATCATCTTGAAATTCAAGTGCTAATATCTATATTCTTTTTAGTGCCTATGTCATCGAATTCAAAATGTGGGATTTTAATATTTGAATGATTCATGGTATAGAAATGCATCAACAAAATTACTTATAAGTATTGGCCAAAAGTATGTATTTAAAATCATATTTTTAAAACTTTATGAATTTATTTACTACATTAATTCATATCTCATATTTTTGTGTAGATTTTCAACTTTAACAGAAGATAAATAAAAAATTAAAATGAGAACAAGAGTAATATTGAATACGACAAAAATGTGCATTTGCTCATTTGTTAAAGTTTATGAAGGTGAAGAATGAACAATTTCAAATATATATATATGTATAGATCTTTCTTTCATATACACAAATTATTAAGTATTATAAATCTGTATTTTCAAAGAAAAAATATGTTATCATAAGAAAAGTTTTCAGATTATCAATTTTTTTAAAAAAAATTATAATATTACAAATCTGAAATTTGAATATTGGGGGTGATAACGTCAACGAAAAGTATGCTATTTAACAGGTGAATTTATTTTCTTGTTCATTATTTCATCTGAAAGTAAAATATTTCATAAGCATTAAATTTCAAATTGAATATTAAAATTGACTAAAAGTCAAATTAATATATATTTGTAATAATATAAATTTCTGAAGTATAAATTTTATAAAAAGATTTGAATTATTAGTCTAAATAAACATTATGGATTGATATAATTGGATAAATTAATTAAGTCCAATAAAATATGAATTTGATTAAAAGTCTAAATTTATTTATTTGGGCTACAAAAGATGCCCCACGTAATGCTACGTGTTAGATGACATGCATGCCAAGTCAAATAAAGAAGTCAATAGGATCATGCCATGTGTCAAAATGATATGACATTCCTATCTCAATCAAAGGCCGATAAAATGTGCCACATATACAAGTGACGTATTTTGACCAATTAAATATCGCCATATCACTTGAAAGGAGACCTATTACTATTACTTTTCTACGACACATCACTTAAATCTAATTGGGCAAAAAAAGCGTGATTTCATCATAATTTCTTTATTCTACAACTATATATAAAAGTCCTCACAATTTAGAATTCACATATAAGAATTCTAACAAGAAGCCAGAGAGAGCATGTTGATCAAACGCCGCAAATTTCTCTACAAGAAATAAGAATTCAATAAATCAAGAAGTCAACCATTCAAGTTCAAGAATGCATCAAGATGAAGACCACTGAATACAAGAATAAACCCAAAAGCCCTTGAATTCAATTACAAGTCAAGATCAAGTTCAAGAACAAGTCCATATCAACTTCAAGTTCAAGTTCATCAAATCCTTAAATCAAGATCAAGACCACCAAATTCAAGATAAAGCCTAAAATCCCTTGAATGTAAGTACAAGTCAAGATCAAATCCATCAAATTCCACAAGATTCAAGATCAAGTTGAAGAGCCCTTGAATTTATATTTGAAAAGACAAATCAGATGATTCATAGATATTATAGAACTCTCTCCTTGAAGTATATTACGATAGTTGCAATATTATTCTCCTTAAATATTATTTTTTTCAATGCGAATTTTATTGTCATACAAATTCTAAGATACCCAGTGGAGCAATCTTTATATCTCATCTCAACTTTTCAAGCATAAAAGATTATCAAAATGGCTTTAGAGAGGATCAACTCCCAATCAACTTCCTCTAATATTGTTAAGTCCAAGTTCTATGCTGAAGTGGAGGCAATCTCTTGGTGTTGCTTTTGGAAGTGTTAAAGCCATTATGAGGGACCAAATCCACTATGCTGGGATGATAAATACTGCGAGTGTCATCCACACTAATTCCTAATTTTGGGTCTTCAACCCCAAAAGGAGCAAGGTCCTCTAAAAATGCTTCAGAAGGAGGAAGTATGTTGCTGAGAAGATCAAGAAGGCTCTGGCTCTACTTAAGGTCTTTGGCTCCAAGAAATCTACTGAAAAAAAAGACCATGGCTCAAATGATTCTTCTCTATATGTGTCGCGTAATGTGACCCCTCTAAAGATCAACTTTCACGATAATCTATGATGTTCTTTAATGTCTCCAACTATCATGCAAGCAATGACAACTGATGCTTCATCCATGGAGGAATAACTTGAAAATCTAGCAATGATAATTGAAGGATTGACCAAGCATTTGCAATAGCAAGAGTCTCACATCAATAAGTTGATGGATAAGGTAGATGTCTTACTAGATAGAGAATCTAGCCATGCACCTGAAAAGTGTATTGAAATTCAAGAGACTAAAAATCCTGTGAAGCAAGCATCGCCTATTAAGGAGATGACAGTTTCTACTGAAGGGATGAGCCCACTCAACCAATTCAAGGAGTTCATTGAAGGGACCATCAAGGACAAGTATGAAGTTTTCACCAAGTCTTCTCATATGTATGCCAAGCCTTACACTGCAAGGATTAATAGTCTTAAAATGCATGCCGATATCAACCTCCCAAATTTTAACAATTTGAGGAAAAAGAAAATCTAAAGTAGCATGTTGCACACTTTGTAAAGACACGTAATTATACTAGGACCTATGGAAACTATCTCGTCAAACAATTCATTCACTTCTTAAAAGGAAATGCTTTGACTAGTAAATAGATCTTGAGCCTCATTCTATGAATAGTTGGGAGCAACTAGAGCATGAGTTTCTTAATCGCTTTTATAACATAACACACATAGTGAGCATAATAGAACTCACAAATACTCATCAACGGAAGGATGAGCCAATCATCGACTTCATAAATTGATAGAGGAACATAAGGCTCAATTGCAAATATAGACTTAATGAAGCTTCTGCGATAGAAATGTGCATCCAAGGGGGATGCACTGGGAGCTTTTCTGCATCTTACAAAGAATCAAGTTGAAGTCCTTCAAAGATCTAGCCATTCGTGCTCATATCATAAAGTTAATCATGTCTTTTATAGAAAAAGATATGATGCCTGTCTATGAACCTCGTAAAGGAAAAAACAAATAAGAACCCAAGAGATGGAGCAAATTTGTGCCAAGAAATAACAACAAGGAATCCATGAATGTCAATACATTACTTGTGAAGTTCACGTCAAAGGAAAGAAAGAAGAAAATGATGAAGATGACTTTTCAAGGGCGTCCAAATTGAAATTTGACATTAAGGGAGATACAAGTAAAGGAATACCTTTTTTGGATTTCGATGTCTCTGAAATACTTGATTAATTGGTTGAGCTAAATCTCACTGAGTTGCAAGAGATGAAGTGGCCCGATGAAACTGGAAAGATCGACGACCCAAACTACTACAAATATCATAGACTTTTGGGTCACCCTCTCAAAAAATATTTTTATCTTCAAGGACAAATTTATGCAATTGGCGAGGGAAGAGAAGACTATCCTCAATAATGAGAAAGGAGTTCTAACCAAATCTTTATCATCTTTGGCTCTGATGAGTCTATATCGCACACTCATTTTGAGCTTATAATGTAGAGAAATATTATCCTTAGTGTACTATTATGTTCCAAAGACTAAGGAATATGCATGTGTTATGTCAGGAATGGAGCTAAAAGTGTACAAGTAGACAACACTCAACAAAACTTACAGAAGGAGCAGAAGTGTAAGAAAAGTGGACAAAATAGGCATCGCTGACCTAATCAGTACATTGCCAAATGCTCAATGATACCACCTAATATTTTAGTAACCAAGTATCAAGCTCATGTCGAAAGGCGATTAGAATCAGAATGAAAAAATATATCTGATATATCACCGAATGGCCGGAGAGATTGCCTAATATTATAGTATTCAGGATCCTAAGATCATGATAGAAGGGAGACATAAAAGGAACTTTGGTGTATCACCAAACATGATCTGCAAAGTAATGGCCCGTCATCTAATCTTACAAAGATCAAGTCCTCAAGGGAATGCATAGAAAATCGGTCAAGTGCAGATTCAGTGTATCACCAGAGTGCTCGACTATGGCCGACCTTGATCACTAAGTGGCAAATTGGTGTATAAACTCTGATGATTTTAGATGAACTATTTAAGCATTTTGGAAAGGACATTGTACATATCATTCACTTCAGGTTTTACAGATAAAGAGAGAGTGAGATTAGGGTACTTAGAGCACTCTTGCTATGTAATACAAGGGTTAGAGATTTTCAAGCTTGTAGAAGTACAAATTAGAGAGATTGATTGATTTAAGTCAAATTTTCTCTTTTAGCCCTTGATACCCATGTACTCAGCTACTGAAATTGGTATTGAATCTTTATTTTTAAGAATAAGTGGCTTAAAATCCCATATTGAGGGTGCGTAAATAGTATTGGTTTTTTTTCTAATGCTAGGTCTTTGATATTTTGACTATATTGTTGTTAATCTGAGTGAATATTTATTCATTGCTATGTTTCATCTATAATCCTGAGGTTGCAAATTTGGGGTTTACTTCAAATCTCTAATTATTTATTTAATCTGAGTAGTTAGAGTTTGAAATGGATGTATTAGCTGGAACCTTCTGGGGTTTCAGTTGAATGCCACAACCAAAGGTTCAACGGCTAAGGTATTAGGTAGTTTGTTATGATTTCTTAGGCCAGGCATATCCCTAGAGTGATCTGCATATGATATCGTAATTGAATCGTATGAAATACCTTGGCGGCCTAATTGAACTTAGGTTACCAACATCCTAGCCTATTCACTTATCTTTAACTCAATTAGTCAAATATTTAGATCAATTTAGTAAATCTAATCTCATATTTGCACATCCCCAACACCTTTCGATATTTGTTGATTAACTTGCCAATTTAATTGTAGTTTGCTGAATCTCAATATTTGATTGTTGTAATCCCCCCCCCCCAACTTGTACCTACAATTACCTAATTTAATGAAATACTTCAACTCTCAAACCTCCACTCCCTGTGGAAGTTCAACTTGACTCTATTATTGGGTAATATGTCGATGATGACCATCCCTACTACCTTTGAGTAGTAGGATTAAGTGATCATAAAAAATGATGTCATTGCTAGGGAGTGGCATTTGTTTGTGCCTGAACTATTTGCTGAATTGAGTTCTTATAGTTAGACTTATTTTACTGCTTTCTTGTTGTTTTTGCTATTGATAAAATAGGTGTTAAGGTGGAGGATGATAGGAGCATCCATGCTGATAATATCGAAGATGCAAATGATTTTCAAAATGTTGACTAGGACTAAGTGGGAGTACATGAGCCATCCAAATACCCCCATTGACTAGAGGAGTTGTATTTGAAACGATTTGTATTTGAAACGACCTCAAAAAGTTCCCAAAAATATGTCTCGAAAGTGCCAAGAATTATAATTTTCATATATCTCAAAATTCGTGCATGATATCAAAAATCTGACTTCGTACCCTTTATCTGGGGATCAAATTGAGTAGGAAATGGGACTAACCCCAATTTAAGAACAAATGTATCAAAATTTGAAAATCGCAAAATGCGATTTCTTGTGAGCAATCTGTGCCCTTGGCGCAATGCGGACTAGTGTTATTTCTGTCTAGCTTTTTAATTTGGTCTAAGACTTTTAAGTCTTGGGCCTAGGTGTTCCCAAATGTGAAAATACCTATACTTAGCCAAATTTCATCCTCATATTATTAAAAAATTTTCCCAATACTCACTCAAACACTTAGACAAATATTTTACTCCAAAATTCAAGTCCCAAAACTCATCCGGATCTTAAGGATCCCATTCAAGCTTCAAGTCTCCATTTTCAATCTTCTTCAAGGATTCTCCAAAGTCAAGGTATGCAGGTTTCTTTCATGGGTTCCTTTCACCCATGATGCCCAAGCTTCCTTTTAACTAAAATTGCATGATTTAAGATTGATTTACTCATGGATCTTGCTTATTATAATTTCACTGCACACTATATTGGGGTTCATGAAATTGTGATTGTTTTAGCATGTTTTGAGCTATGAATCTAGGATCTATTGTGAGATTTGATGAAGGGTGATGATGTGTATTGCTTGAAGGTGCTACCAAGTATCTATTGATTATTTTATACTGAATTTTCTAGCATGATTTTACTCTTGAATTTCATAGTTTTACACTAGCACTTCATACTCGCCAAATATTTGATAAAATATCTGGGTTAGGGTTTTTGAGTCACTAATGTTCTAATGCATGACCTATGACATGTATGACTTTATGATTATGAAAGTATGGTATAAAAGTGTTGATTTCATAAAAAGTATCTTTAGTGTTGGAAGTTGATCAATTGACTCGTTCGGGAGGTAGTAGGCCCGAACTACCTTGTTGAGGGGTATGTACCTTAATTGCCTCGCTTGGAAGGTAGTAGGCCATTGCAACCTTGTAGGGAGGTTTGTACCTCAATTGCCTTGCTTAGGAACTAGTAGGCCCATGCAACCTTGTTGGGGGGTTTATACCTCAATTGCCTCGCTGAGGAGGTAGTAGGCCCGTGCAACCTTGTTGAGGGCTTCGTACCTCAATCGCCTCATTAAGGAGGTGGTAGACCTTGATTACTTATTATGGTTTCTTCCTACACATGTAAAGTATTCTATACAAGTATGTTTTACTACAAATATTGACCATATATGACATATTGTTAGTATGCTATCTATTGAGTATTATTATGCATTTTGACCATGTTACCTATCTTTTGTTGCATATCATCCTACATACTTAGTACATTCAAACATATCAATGCATACTCTATGCTTACATGATGTTACCATGTAGGAACTGGAACCCCACTTGAGCATCCTCCTCTATGTAGCTAGTACAATTTCTCCCAAGTTTGTTGGTGAGTCCTCCATTCTGGGGATGATATTTATGATCTCATACTATGTTCTTTTATGTATGTATTGACTAGGGTGAGCTCGGTTGCTTGTCTTGGCCCTCGCTCTTATCTATGTAGTAGTGGTATTGTTAGACATATTATGTATTATGTTATAAGCTTGACTCTCTCTTGACTCATGATGTTTATGATATGAAAGTTTTTCCTTAGTCCCGTTTATTCCTATTTACCATCTCTTATTGTATTTTATTAGTTTCTCGATCAAGGATGTGTAATGATATGTTAAGAAGCTTGTTTGGGGTCCCTTCAGGTTCCCCATGTGCCATGTTACGTCTAGGGCCTAAGCTTTTGGGTCATGAAAAACTTGATCTCAGAGCACTAGGTTGTTAATGGTCCTTGACATCCAACACACCGCATCGATTAGAGTCTTATTCATGGTTGTGTTGTATACCACAACTATGAGTAAGAGGCTATGAGATGTTTTAGGAAATGTTTTTTCTTTTTCATGTTCTAAATCATGCTATAGAGTTAAAGTAAGTTTTTCACCCCTAATGATTGTTTTTGCTATGCTAGATCATGCCTAATACAAGAGGGAAAAGATCCCACTCACCTGAGGAGCAACAGACCCAAGGTGAACTCCGAGATGTTCTCACTTTGCTTGCACAAGTTGTTACTAACCAAGCCAACCAAGAGGCCCAAGCCCCTCATGCCCCTACTTTGGCATCTCAGGTGAGAAGCTTCATAAGGATGAACCCACCAGAATTTTATGGGTCTAAGGTACATGAGGACCCTCAAGAGTTCATTGATGAGGTCTACAAGGTATTGGCGATTGTGGTGTGAGGTCGGAAGATAAAGCGGAGTTGGTGGCCTACCAACTCAAAGGGGTAGTACAAATATGATACAACCAATGGAAGGAGGAGAAGGGGGTCAACAATGTGGTTCTATAGGAGGAGTTCAAGGTGGCCTTTCTTAATTGGTTCTTCCCTCTTGAGCTTAGAGAAGCCAAATAGTGGAGTTCATGAACTTGAACAAGGATCTATGAGTGTGAGGGAGTATGCCCTCAAGTTCACTCAACTCTCATAGTATGTTCCGCACTTGGTTGCCGACTCAAGGTCTAGGATTCGATTTGGTAAGTGAGAAATGATGTATCGCTATGTTGATTAATGATATGGATTTATCCCATTTGATGACTTATGCGGAACAATTGGAGGGGGAGAACTGAGGAAGAGGAGGGGTCATGAGGCCAAAAGGGCTCGTTTTGATGGTAAGTTCCAAGGTAGCAAGGGTGGCCAATTTCTTCAAGGTCAAGGATCTCCTGTTGTTCCTAGTGGAAGATTTGCCAATGACTATCCAAGGCCCCAAGAGGGTAGCGGTGTGATGCCTAGACCCGTGTGTCTAAGATGTGGTAAGGGTCATGGTGGCCCATGCTTGAGGGCTACTAATGCTTGCTATAATTGTGGGAAAGTTTGCCACACCACAAGATGATGGACTGCCCATGTAATCGCAACAAGGGTAAGGATGTTCATCCTTAAGGCCGGGGTGCTAATGCGATTTCTTTGGGGAGAGGTGGTCAACAAGGTGGTGCCCCAAGGCACAATCGGTTTTATGCTTTGCATGGGAGGCAAGGGGTTGATGAGGTGCCCGATGTCGTCATCGATATGTTAAAAGTCTTTGATTTTGATGTATATGCATTGATTGATCCGGGTGCTACTCTTTCTTTGGTTACCCCTTTTGTTGCCAAAAAAAGTTTCATGTTGAGCCCGAATTGTTGTGTGAGTCATATGAGGTGTCTACTCCTATTGATGCATCTATTATTGCTAGAAAGGTCTATAGAAATTGTCCTATTTGCATCTTGCATAAAAATATTGCCTTGTGATCTTGTTGAGTTGGATATGGTTGATTTTTTGATGTCATTCTTGGGATAGATTGATTGCATGCATACTATGCCTCTATTGATTGTAGAACATGTAGGGTCAAGTTTCAATTTCCAAATGAACCTATTCTTGAGTGGGAGAGTCATGATGTGGTGATCAAGGGTAGGTTCATCTCTTGCATTAAAACTCGTAAGTTGATTTCTAAAGGGTGTCTCTATCATCTTGTGAGGGTTAGGGATGTGGAGTCCAAAGTTCTTTCAATAGAGTCAGTTCCGGTGGTAAATGAATTTCTTGATGTCTTTCCAAATGACCTTTCCGGTGTTCCTCCCGAAAGAAAAATAGACTTTGGTATAGACCTCTATTGACACCCAATTTTGACCAACCTATAACCAATTTTAGATTGTCATTTGATTAAAATAGATATTTTTGAAACTTTTTAGATAAGTGAGTTTATATTCAATTTTGTCCAAATACTTGCATATTTAACATTAGGTTTGTTAGCTATATCATTATTTCTAT